>JAWZYT010000466.1:170000-177500 GCA_034508575.1 Petrolisthes manimaculis
AAATTATATTATAGCCCACGAGGAAAATAGATTAACGCGTCACTATGCAAATAAAAAGTCTCTTCCGCACCACTGATTCTCTAAGACGCTCTGCCCTCGGTGTATAATTAGTTAGATGGATAGTCCGTTAGTCAGGCAGTCATGAAGGAGGTCAGTCAATTCAGTTTCAGTTAGCTAGTCAGTTCATTAGATAATTAGATATGTAGGTAGATCGTTAAAGAGTTGGTTAGTTTTTCAGTCAGTTAAAACATCACTCCCTCATTCAAAATTTAATAATCAGTCATATGATTAGTCAGTTACTCAGTCTATCATCCAGTGTTGTATTAAGTAACTGAGAATTCACTTAGTTGAATATTTCCACTGCTGAAGACTACTCGAGGGTTACAAAATGAAGACTGACAGACGCCCATAAATAAAAGACGGAAGATTCTACGACCCCCAAGTCCTTTCATCAGAATTCGTCTCGTCCCTTCCAGCCTCCAATTTCTCTTTGTTATCACGTCCGGCCTGGCCTCCCACTGCTAACAACACGGGGGATGTGGCTTGTTGTTGACTCCACCATATTCGACTTGAGTTCAGTATGGTGGGATAGGATGCTGGGATAAGGAAGGGGAAATACAACGTTAAGAAATGGGAGAAGCAGCTAGGGATGAGAAGAGATATTTAGGGGATGGGAAGGACACCAGGGAGGGAGAGAAATAGAGGTCAGGGATGGGAGAAGCTGCTGAGATAAGGGTGGGAGAGACAGGGGTATAGGAGATAGAAGAGGCAGGAGATAGGTGACACTGGGTTGAGAAGAGGACGAAGTATAGGAAAGGGAAGAGGAGACAGGGTGTATGTGAGGCAGTGGTGGAGGAGGGATGGATAAAGTTTGGAAAGATGAGAGATTGGGGAGGGGGAGGGATGCTGGAATGGTGTGGAGTCTAAGGTAAAAATATACTTTACTGGAAGCTATAAGGAGAGAGAGAGAGAGAGATGGGGGGGGGGGAGAGATTGATGCTGCAGGATTCGGAAAAGAGAGAGAGAGAGAGAGATAGAGAGAGAGAGAGAGAGAGAGAGAGAGAGAGAGAGAGAGAGCAGGGGTGGGAAAGGCAAGGGTGGGTCCGTTACGTATGCCTGAGGGCTGGGGGGGGGAGATGCTAAACAGGAAGAAGATGAAGAAGTGAGAGGAGGGAAGGTAACAGAGAGACACGTACTTTAGGACCCCTTGTTATTGTAAGAAAAATAAAGGCTAATGAGTCCTACAAACATCACCACGAAACGCCACCTATAAGGAAGGATTGAGTTTCATGGCATAGTCAGGAGTAATCAGTAGTCCCCAATTCATCACAGGGCCATTAATTAATTAGTCATCACACTAATAAAGATATTTTTTTTCCTTTGTTAATCGTCTTTTATAATTTCTTCTCGTATCACATTATTATTATTTTCCTCCATCTTGAAAATCCTGTGTGTTGGTAAACAATATGAGGTTCCAGGCAGTGATATAACTACTTGAAGCATTTCCATGAAGAGTGTCGTATTTACATTATAAGTGAGGTTTACTTATAAATAAAATATTTTTCATTGCTTTAAAATTCATCATAAGAGTAATAGTTAGTTGGTGTTTACTCCGCTTTAAAAATACTCTGGATAGTAATAGTTAGATATAGTTTTTTATCCCTTACATTTCTTCATAATATTAGTAGGTGTGCAATCAATATGCTTTAGTTTAATTAATTCTCGAGTGATATCCTCGACAACGACGATATGCAATACATTCAGTCACTTATCCATTTAATTCCCTCGTCTTCACACATACAAACAATTTCCTCGTTGACGGCCTCCCGTAGACAATAGACACCATACAATAACAAAGACTCTTGTTACTTGTGCCTCCAACTCTTAGCCCTTATCTTCATCCTCTCCCTCTTTCTCTTCCTCTTTCGCTTTCTCTTTTTTATTCTTTTCCCCTCCTCCTCCTTCTATTCTTCTTCCTCCTCCTGCTATTCATCCTCCTCCTAATCCTCCTATTCTTCTTCTTCCTCCTCCTCCTCTTCATCATCCTACGCTTTCTCTTCCTCCTACACTTCCTCTTCTTCCTACACTTCCTCCTCTTTAGTTTCTTTTTCCTCCTCCTCCTCCTTCTTTTCCTTTTCCTCTCTCTTTCTCTTGTTCTTTTCTTTTCACGCCTCCATTATTTACCTCCTATCCTGTTGACCCATCGAATATTAGAACATCATGCATCAGGTTTAAGACAACCAAAACAACCCATGAGATTAGAGAGAGACACCAACAAAACGTCCCTCGAGTTTTGATAATATATATACTGGATCTTGGCCTGGGTGTTTAAAGGACCGTGTGGGATGTAATCTGATATAAATACAGCGAGATGCAGATGACGTTTCCTGTCATTAAGAAGCGGGACTATACCAAGGCCAGAACTGCCAGATGTGTCAGGCTGCAACACCTACACCACTCCTTAAACTGACTGAGTGACTGACTGGTTGGTTGTACAAGAAGCCCCAACATTCGTGTCGCTGTTATATCCCATGATTGAAATTGTAAGTCGTGATGCACACATTATGAAAGTCTCCCTGTGGTACATCGGTGCAAAATTCCAAAGTATAGTTTGTCGGAGGATATTTTTCACTTACCTCCACGTCACGACTATTGTCCATCACTGTACTCACTATAAAGCGAGATTATGATAATCCTTTTAGGGAGTTAGTTCTCAAGAAAACTTCTGAGCCGGACTGTACAGCTTCCCTCCTGATAGTTAGTTACCTTGATAAGATCCGAAGTAGGAGGGATGACTCACTCACTCACTCACTACCTGGATATCATAATGACCTTAACACCGAGGAAGTGATGCAGGTTTGGTGTGGCTTAATCTATTTTCCCTTACATGACCCTAAACCCCGCCCTCTAACACACACACACACACACACAAATATATTTAGTATGCAATGCTCTCTCTCTCAGTTGTGTGTGGGATATGTAGTCTATCTCTCTCTCTCTATCTCTCTCTCTCTCTCGTTGGCTCATCCACAGTGTAAGGTACATAGAAGCCACAACACACGAAGGCTTGTGGTGAGTTGTGACAGCATAGGTTAGTGAGGCAAGACACATTCGCTAATCCCTCTACATAGTCTAGTGGCTGGTTGGCTCGTATAACTCTCTTCTGCCCAATAACTTTCCTGTGGTGGCGAGCTCAGCATAATTGGATGCCGGTGGTGAATGGGCGTTTGTTTGTCTGTCTGTCTGTGAATGCATTGTGGGTACTGAAGGCACGAGACATAATATTAAGGAACCAGGGACCTTAACTCATTCTTGATACCTTGAAGCGGAAGAGATAGAATGTTTAGGTATTTCTGAACTTGCATGATTTCTGTTACCACCGACTGAAACGTTGATGGAGATGTGTTATTGCAAATGATGTTTCCAAGATAATAATGAACACATGATTATTCCAATGAAGGAATTATGCAAATGTGTGTTATGGTGTTTGAAGATGATCCTTGTATTTATTATTTGTAACATAGATATAATGAACCTAGATAGAATAAGGATGTGTGATGTCTGCTTCCCAAACCACTAACCTTTCTCACACTCCATCAGCATGTCTCTCCTTATTGAAAACACACGATTCTTACCTGAAAGAAAAAAGAACAAAATGTGTTAGCAGGAATAATCAGAATAGGAGACAGTTTTCTGCATATATCATCTCTCTGTGTAAATGGGGCAAATAAATATATGTTGGTATATTACGGACTACTGATTTCTCCAAAGTGTGTCGCGAAACAGACTCTCCTAGTTTGGCTGTTGTTTTGTGTCAGTTTGGAGGAATCAGTGTCCTACAGATATTCACCGATTATATTCCGGGCTCCCTAATTCCTAGTAATAAAAAAAAAAAAAATAGTTTGGCAGAAAATTTATTCACTATTAATGAACGTTTTCTCTGATGCCTCGAAATCATGTAGCATAAACTAAACTTAAAGTATAACGTTAGTAATATTTTATTTGATGAACAGTTTTGCTATGAATGGAAGAAATGAAAAGTTTTGACATGAAATCATAACAGCTGATGTTCTTTATATATTTCCCTGACTAAACCCAGACGATATTTTACCAGAAGCACTACTCGCAACCCAATACAAAATAACCTATCTAATAACTTATACAAAAGCCCATGTCTATAATAATATGCTTTTACCATCAATAGACATCACTTTACACAGGATCATAATTAGTATAACAATATGAATAACACAGTAATGCGGTATATTATAAAAAGACACGAAAATTGGGTTGGGTAACTTGGGCGAGTGTTATCTGTTTAAGTCTACGGGATAAACTTGCCATAAGCCAACATCTGACTTAACATAGAAAACGTACCGATATGGATTATTTACTGAGGGACTATTGAATATGGCCTTCAATTGTAATTTAACTCTTCATTTTTGTTTTCGCACCAATCATTGACAAGAATTTCGGCGCCACTTTTTATTTACTAGATGGATCAGTAAACGTATGATTATTGTATATCGAAGTTCCAAAAACTGATTACGCTCATAACAAATATTTTATCTCACCGACCGAAATAGGAAAAGTATACATCATATATATATTTAAACCCTATAATACAATTCCAGCTTTGTAAAACTTTAAGAAAATAGTCTATTCCCTAAGTGCCATCTCCAAAAACATACACAGAGCGCTATCATCAAGAGTATAAATGATATCCTGTGTGCGACAAGGTGTTAAATAAGTATATATTTAAGTAATGAGTTTTCCCACCATTACCAGTCAACGAAGACCAGAGTGTAGGAACCTGACCCACATCACCAATACAACCCACAACACAACCAACACTTCTCACATTAACACCATGGCATCAGACACACCAGGGGAGGAAACATAAACATAGATACTGTAGGACTATTATTTAGGGTGTTTATTATGCAAAGGCTATTATTATTATTATATCAGTACCAAGGCTTAGACATTATTCTTTTTATTTTTTTTTCTCTCTTTCTCTCTCTCTCTGACACATATATACACACGCACACAGATACAAACACACCGACACACGTAACTCCTTTCAAACAGGCAGCCAACAGTATAGGGAGAGGGACATGAGCCAATATCCTGAATTTTGCAACACTCATGGTAACACTTAACATGGTAACGCTTTTGTTACATTGGAGTGCCTTGATTCCTCCAAAGTATGCTAGGAAACAGGACCAGAAGAGCAAAACTAATGGTGTTCTGTAGGGTGGAATAGTTCGGAGGATTGAGTTGCTCCAGAATTACCAACACCAAACTTCCCCCTTAGTGTAATGGTGTCATGTGTTGCCTGAGGGTAAAAGAGTGGACGGCTGGGATATGTGGTCACGGACTAAGTGGCTCTATGTCACATTTAATTCCAATGTTTATGTTTCCTCTACTTGGTGGGGAACGGATGTATCAGATTTGGGATGCATATAAAAAGTGAGCATTAGGCTGGGTTATCACAAGGGTAATTCATT
This sequence comes from Petrolisthes manimaculis, assembly GCA_034508575.1. Classification (NCBI taxonomy): domain Eukaryota; kingdom Metazoa; phylum Arthropoda; class Malacostraca; order Decapoda; family Porcellanidae; genus Petrolisthes; species Petrolisthes manimaculis. The sequence continues at coordinate 175,511 of JAWZYT010000466.1, forward strand.
TAACGTTAATTTAGAATCGTGAATTAGTTACCCTCTATATTTACCGTAGACACAAATACATAACCCTCTGTGCATTAAGTATTTTGCTAAAACACAGAAATGAACAAAAACATACATGATCGTTTACATTTCCCCTTTTGCCCATGAATAGATAGACAGGGCCGACAATGGGAAAATAATTATATGCATGAGAAGTGTGGGTGGGGCTACGTCAATTAAGTCTGCCTCAGCCACGGATGTTGTTGTTGATCGAGCAAACACCAATGACATAGATGGGATTCGAACTCACGCCAGGTTGAACACAGTAAACACTCTTGAGAAGCCTTGCCAACTCAGCTACCATCCGTGTTTACAATGTTCAGTCTGCCGTGGGTTTGAGGGTCATAATCTTAGTCACACAAGAATAACGAATTTGCATACAATATTCATTCAGTCCCGTATTTCCGTAAACTTTTCTGTCCCGAATGGATGACTTGGGAAATGATACGACGACTGCTGCGACGAAACAATTGACAAACAGTCTCTTTTTAATAATAATAATAATAATAATAATAATAATAATAATAATATAGTGTTAACAAACCCTACACGTGCATTTTTAAGTATTTGTATTTATAGCTCCAATAATCGTGTCGAGTTAAATAGTGAAAATAAAAGCCTATATGGGTTAAATATCCTGTACAATCCACCGAGTGTTATAAGAACAGTTGGTTGCACTGATACGAGTTGGTCTGAAATTGAAAGGTTTGTTAATCGGTCGTATAACTGCTAGAAGTCTGTAAATCACACTGGTTGTACCTGTTCCATACAACATACATCTTATAACCTCCTTTCAATTCATATCCAAACAACTACAACATTTTTATAACTTTTCCATCCAAATTCATACAAGTGACACAATACATTATAATTGTATCCATATCAATACAAATGCCAATAATATTATAGAGCCTTTTGATACATCCCCTTGATTTTATTATGTTATTCATGCCTTCAACTTGCCTCATTTTGACAGTGAAACAACTTAAACTCGACCATTTTGACAGTGAAACAACTTAAACTTTCGACCATTTTGACAGTGAAACAACTTAAACTTTCGACCATTTTGACAGTGAAACAACTTAAACTTTCGACCATTTTGACAGTGAAACAACTTAAACTTTCGACCATTTTGACAGTGAAACAACATAAACTCTTGACCATTTTGACAGTGAAACAACTTCAACTCTCGACTCACTAAGCAGGTCAGTGAGTGTGAGTGTCTGCGGTTGGTCAGGTTGGTGGTATGTGTTCGTCACCACGCCGGCCATATGTTTTCCCCCTGGTGGAGTCTAGTCAATTAAGCTGGTATATATAGGCCTAAATGTTTCCCAGGGCAGGTTACACTTATTTAGGTCAGATGGTGCAACGTATAGGCAAAGCAAGGTTAGAAGTAAAATATATTAAAATAGGACATTAAATAATAATATATGAATAACCACTACAGATGTCTCATGAAATACATATATAAATAACAAAATAAATTATTAAACTCAACTGATTAAAAGTTGACGTGATAGAGGATTTTACACCTTGAATCTCATTGGATGGAAATGTACTTGTTCTAACGTAATTTTTCAGTACATGTGAGTCAGTTACCAAAAGGGAAGTACTGTATACGGAATACCCGCTGTATAAGATAATGTTCTGGACGAGTCATACCCACCGCCATACCGGATTACGTCATTGGATTCTCCTTTTTTGTCAGTTTCATCGTCTGGAACCTTTACATCAGGGAACGTCCCAATGCGGCCTTGGCTTGACGAGTTCCTTTAGGCACAACCCTCCTAGGAATACGAGACTCAGGCGTGAACCCTCTGTAACTTGCCACATGTAGGTGAAAACGCAACCCTGGCCGCGGCTCCTATAAAGAGTGCATGTTGTTGGTTGCCTTGGGTTATAGAGGCGTGGTGTGGCTGATTCCTCACTTATTTCATCACTAAGCAATCAT
>JAWZYT010000466.1:182500-375000 GCA_034508575.1 Petrolisthes manimaculis
ATATTTACGATGCTTACGTCCTTCATCATAAAAAATGTGCTCTCGTTCCACCTAAAAAAATATATACAACTGTGTCCTAAGTGCTGAAAAATGTACTAATCAACATGAATTACTGAAACACATTGACTCTTATTATGCTTGATTATGTTACTTACTCGCTATAAAAATGCTTAAAGGGATAGTGATACTTTTGGTACATTAGAACATCCTGATTCCTCCTAAGTATGTCAGGAAACAGGACAACAATAACAAAATTAATGGTGGCGTGTTGCTTGGAATAGTCTGCAGGAATCATTTGCTCTAGATTTACCAACAGTGTACAACCCCCTTTATTAAAACGTGTGTCAATATATCCCGACATTAGCAAGGCAAAAGTGGGACTGCGAAGAGAGAGAGAGAGAGAGAGAGAGAGAGAGAGAGAGAGAGAGAGAGAGAGAGAGAGAGGTGTTCATTCCATACCATCATGTTGACACTCTCCCTTGTGTTTGTTTGGTGAGATGACTTGTGGCCAACACACTAACTGTTCTCTGGGTAATTCGGTAACTGTCCGGCCAAGACCACCACCGCAAGTTTGGAGCAGCCTTGAACAACCCGTACAGTACACACACACACACACACACACACACACAACATTTACCGCTATACCGTACCACTCTCTTTCCTCTCGTTTGCTTGTTCTGCAAACTTTTTTTCTGTATTATGTTTGTTTTACAGTGTGCATATATAGTTACTGTTAAAGAATTGGGTGGAGTAATACATATAGCTTTTTTTCTGTCTGGGCGTAGCCTAACACTACAGCGTGGAAGGATATCGCTCATATAATAAAATTATACATTCTATCTTACGATATGTAAATCCTTCCTATTCGAAAACTTCGTGGAGTAGATTTCAGAGTAGTTTATGTCAGCCGTAACACTTGCCTATTTCCTTAACAATGATTTTCATGTGTTTGCTGCAGAAGTGGTTATGATTAGTTGCGCATGAACTACATACACACACACACACACACACACACACACACACACACACACACACACACACACACATGAGTTGAACTTTAAACATTTTTGAAAAAGTTCCAAAGGAATCAATGTTGACTTTCAGCTTTTTGTGCCTTTGGTTGAGCCGTATAGTTGTTGCTCTCACGTGTTCCTTCGATTACTCTTCACTTTCTCTGTTAGCGGAGATCTACTGGAGGTTGAACTTAGTTATGAACTAAAATTTTAAACGTTCTTAATAATCAAAGTGAGATAAAAATTTCACAATGGCAGGTGAAAAAAAATATTTTATCGAGTTATGATAACAGTTGTTTCCGCCTTGAGTGCAATGTATGGTATATGGGACGCACTTTAGTCCTTGCACTGATTTCTTCCTTCCTAATCACTTCCCCTTTGGAAGGCATTGCCAGCTAAGATGTGGGCAATACTTCGTTTTCTTGTCTTGCTTGCCGTTCCTCCTCTGTCTCCTTTTCCGTTGTGACTTTCAGGTTAAGTATAGTCTTGCTATTCTTCTTCACATCATCACCTGGGTTTTGGCACAAATGAATGAAATATACTTTCTAGCTTTAAGTGAATGAAAGAAATTTTCCGTGTGGTTTTCCAGCTTAAATGTAAAACTATTTATAGCATGCGTGATTTTACTCAGTCGTCAACATTTCCACACGGTAATTAAAATGTTAACTAATTTCCTGTCTCCCTCTGCGTGTGCGTGTAGGCACGTTACTCCATTAATACATAGCTTGGATCCAATTTACTTTGCCTCAAGAAAGTAGAAAGAAAAAAAAAATATTAAATGAAATAGTTATTCGACGGAAGAATGCAACTAAAATTGTTTGCGGTTCTGTTTATAAATCATAACCGCCGATTTTGTATACCCAAACAAAAAAATAGAAAAAGAAAGAAAGCTGATGAGAATTGAAGATGTGGCAAGCACACCTTTCAGCCAGGATCGACAGCAAAAGTCTACCTGGTGAATCTCTCTCCCTTGTTGCGGTTTTAATTGCAGGTTGGCCAAGCCCACAACTCTGAGCCGCGGTGGGGAATGACAGAGCGGAGAGGTTGTGTAATGTGAGGCGTCCAGTGTTGAAGTAAATGAAGAAGAGTTATTGTGTGGCTGAGAGACGTGTGTTTCCGGAAGCGGATCAATGAGTGGGAAGGAAGGGAGAATGGGAAGGTTTGCTTGCTTGCGAAAGTGATGAACGAAAGCAAAAAGGAAACTGTGATTATTTGTAATTCCTTTCCTGTTTTAGCATCCAAATGAAATCGGAAGTATATTCACTCATGTATTAGAGAGATTACAGACATTCGTAGCCATAGTTTTACATATATAGTTTTTCGAAGGTGTTGCTGTATCTCCTACGACGAAAGGCTAAACATTATTACAGTATAACTAGAGCAACGGCATAAATCTCGCATAATAATCTGTATTTAAACTCCCAGCAAATATTCACAGCATCACACCCCAATGAAGACAACACGTCACTGAAGGGTTTGCTACAGGCTGACGGACAACTAAGGTCATACACATACATACAGTACCATCGTCACGCATCGCACACCAACTAAATCCACCTAACACAAAACAGACGACAGAGATTGTGGTCCCAAATTTTGTGAGGGGACCCGTTACCACTTCCGCCACCACCACACACCTGACATAAAATGTTCTACAGAGGTGGCCGATAAAAACTATACACACACACACACACACTCACACTGACGGCCTGGGAGAGCGTACAGTACCTTGGGTTTAGGGAAGAACAGGCGGAAAGGCTGACGGACAGACTGATGTTGGAATTTCAGACGTACACATGCACGCACGCACACTCATTGTAACATATTTTTATGCTTATGAACAAATACACACCCGACATTTTTAATATTCGAACCCAGGCCAGGTAGAGTAATGTAAGTACAGCACCTCAGGATTATACACAGATGAGCACCCCATTCTTATCCAGAAGCAGCAGTGTCCCATCCCTCCTCACTCACAGCAGTCCCGAGTGTTCAGTAACAGGTTAGATTATTGGGGCTTAACGCCAATTGATTTCGTAATGGCCATTAAGGCGGTGTAATTGTCGAGTGATAGAGTGTATGAATGGGAGCAAGGTAAATACAGCTACGAAGCTATATTTACCTTGTATGGGAGTCCATGTAGAGTAGTGTACTGTACAGGTGAATTGTGTGGTATATATGGAATTTACTTCTCACTCACCTTTTACTCTTGTAAGAATTCAAGAGACGTGATTATATTATTCCATAGCCATGTTTAGTTGAAAATATTATTCTATGTTTGGGAATTCCCAAAAATGCGACCAGCGGGTTATGAGGCCCTATTGGCATGTGATGAACTGCTCTTGAATATAACTTTCTGATAGGCGTATGACCCCCCTCAAAGGCATGTATGTGTACCAACCAACCAACCAACCATCCAGGGTGATTTACGACGCCAGGCTATTTATATGAAAACGTCAGCTACTGAAACAACACCTGGAGGGAGGGAGGAAGGGTAGTGATCGAGGGTGGAAGTTACTGCTGCTCTGAGGTTCGGTTATATATTTCAGGGCCCACCGGACGTCATAAAAAACCCTTGGTGTTACTATTGCTGGTTTAGTACTGTGTGTGTATACCGTACTGTACTGTACTGTACTGTGGGCCTTATGATTTATTGTTTCCTACCTCTTTCTTTATATATATCTATTGTGTGTGTGTGTGTGTGTGTGTGTGTGTGTGTTCTTACCTATACCTATTTGTTCTTACCTATTTATATCTTTAAAAGTGTGTGTGTGAAGTCTTATAGATTTGTGGTTATGCATATGTCTGTGTGTATATATATATGTATGTTCCCACGATACCTCGGTAATGATATTGAAGCAATATGTCTGTAGCAAGTCATTGGTGGTTGCCATATGACAGACAGGCTCTATAAGATTCAATAACCTTCTTGTTCACACACGATTACAACAATCCTGAACCCACAGCTGGAGGTGAGTTATCTATCATTGGTCTTTAGTGTTATGGTATTGTTAATTAATAAGAACTCACAGCATATGGTTAGGAGAGAGAGAGAGAGAGAGAGAGAGAGAGAGAGAGAGAGAGAGAGAGAGAGAGAGAGAGAGAGAGAGAGAGAGAGAGAGAGAGAGAGAGAGATATCAACCCAATCAATCCATGTCGTCTTCACCTCGCGTCACATATTACAAGTCACTCCACTGACCCAAAGTATAAATCTATCATGATGTAACGGTTGTATTAACACACACACACACACACACACACACACACATACACATACACACACACACACACACACACACACACACACACACACACACACACACACACACACACATACACATACACATACACACACACACACACACACACACACACATACACACACACACACACGCACACAGGTCTTGAGGCTAAGCAACAAGCAATCACTTTCCAGAAATACTTATTGGGTCATTTTAACCTGCTAAAGTCTATGGGTTAAAGAATTATTTGATACAGATGATGTTCACTCCAATTTCTTTCACAAAACAGGGCAATAATATTTGAGTCAGTTCGTTCCGGTTCCTGGCAGGTTCTGTAGGAATCGATAGCCTCCGATTGACTAGTTTTTGTAGTATGATATTATTTTAAGGAAACTTCGAAATGTGGTGTACTGCTTAGCTGGTTTAGTGGATGTTAGAGGTCGATATAGCTTCTTCACAACTTGTTTGCGTAAAGTTTTTCCAATCCTCTTGAAGAATTGACTCAGACAGAATTTATCTTTTTTTTTTTTTACAGTGATGTGAGATACAAGACAAACATTCAGCTAATGTTCTATAATGAAAATAGTTCTACAGTTCAAATATCAGTAACTATAACATATATATCAGCCGTTGGGTTCGGTATAAACACACATATCGAAATAATAACACATTTTACCTCAATTATTACTGTGATTTAGAAACATTCGAGAGGTCCTGCATGGAGGGGGGAACTATGTGATAATTTTCTTAAGCTCATATATCCTCTATCGCTAAGCAAAAAAATTAGGTACCCATTCGTAAACTGTGGTGGGTCGTAAACTCGTAAGACACACCAAGACAAGTCACTCTTACTGTATCACCTACAACCACCTTACTTCTTCCGTACATATCCTCATACCCAATATGTCCTTAACCAGCGTAGATAGGTATCTACTTTTATCCTCCCTAAGTTGAAAAATCTTGTCATGCTGTGTAATATCGTGGAATGCACATTTTTCTATTTCTTTTACCTTGATTTAGTCTCCTGTTGGTCCTTATAGTGTACTCAGGGGGATACTGCATTACTGGAAAGTTTATGGCCGTATATTTTTCCAAACAGAGACTAGACGCAAAACAGACCACTTCATGACATAAGGATTTGATTTTTTGTAAAGTATGAGAAATCAATCGCCTTCAATTCGGTCATAATATAGGTCGGGTGAGGAGATGATGTGTGTACTTCACACTTTGAATCCGGGAAGAATTTTGTGTTCACCTACTACTTACTACACATTTAAACGTATTCCATTTGTGTACAAGATTTCGGAGGCATCAGTCACTGGGAGTCGTTCAGATAGTTGAATCCTGAATGACAAGCCTGAGAGTGTCAATGGCCGCGTGACAAAGTATCTAGCAATGTCATCTTTACTCCACCCTGACACTGTCCTGGTCAATAGTTTCAATACACATGGAATAACTCAATAAAGTAAATATTTGATTATTTTCCTCTAATAGTGAGCTGTTCTATACATTATTTATCAGTCAACTTATATCTTAAAGTAACTAGACACACAGATCAAAGCTATAATCATAAGTGGTCATGATAACAATAATCAGAATGTTAATCTATACGATGTTTCGAAATTATTGTCCGCGACTGTACTGTAACTCTGAACAGAATTCGGTGGTGGTTGCTGAGAAATCATTGTTTGGGGTAAATGACCCTGACGTAATGTTTAGAAAGGATGAGTCCGACACCTTACACAGGAAACGATAACGTGTTTTGTTGATACATACACGCCCACCATTCTATCTTCCTTCATGGTCATCATTCCTTAAGCACCTATATAATTTACAGTGCTTGCAATAATTGGTTCCTCATATAATGATAGGTGAAAACCACTTTTTCACCACTTGATGTTACAGTGATATAAAGTTCTTATTTACAAGTATAATAATTAATATTAAAATCTACTTGATACCAGCACAAATAGAGTTCTTTTTGCATTCATAGGAATTAACTATTAAATGCACCCACCTTTTTATTTCCTTTCAGTCATAAACAGTTAGTATTAATCAGAAATATTAATTTCAAAATGGAAATAAGCCACTTATGATATCGACTGTAGGTCACCATTACTGCATCACGCGACTCTGTGTGAAAAGTTTACACGACGCCGAAATAGGAGTGAGTGGGTTGATCCGCCATCAGTCAGTGTGAGTGTGTTGGAGAGCTTCTTGACACCATAACTACACCATGTTACCTGCCATTAACACCACACAAACATAGGAGGGTTGGCTCATATAGGGGTTATCTTCACACCTATTTCCTGGACATATAAATTTTGGGTGATGCATTGTGATTTTCTTCTTTGTTGATGAAGGCTAGACTCTATCCTAAGGTCCATACAATAAAAGTTAGATAGTGAGAGAAGACACCACTATAGGGATTATCTTCACACATTGTAGGCTATTATTCAAGATGGATAATGGACTGGCAATGAGAGTTTCTTTCAGGTTTTGATTTGGTTTTGCGTTCGAAAAGTATCCAATCAAAATTATTGCTTCACTCGCCATAATATGTATCCAGGGCTTGTTGAAGTTTAGAATAATTTGATATATACCACTGACCCAATGACGACTCTTATCCTGTCTTATACTTGCTGGATTGGAAGGCTATTCGAAGCAGACCGGGATACTTATTGTGGTTTGTGACTGTACACTCGAGCTGGTATATTCGCGACCACGTCCCCAAATGTTTTTCATCAGAGTTGGTAACACTGTGTGGGGAAGGTGTCATTGTAGGTGAAAGATTGTATCATGTCACTCTACTATGTTCCACATACTCTGATTCCCCTCCAAATAAATGTTACCAGCTCAAATGGTATAAACATCTAAGTACGTGGTCACGAATTTACGAGCTCGGGTGTACAATCCCTGTCTAAAGTACTGTAATCTTTCTCGGTATGATAGCGAATGCTGAGGATTTATTCGGTCATGCAGGCTTAAAACTGAAATCCCAGGGAAAACATAATTTGCTGAGGTTTTTCCTACAAAACAGACAATGTGCATGAAAGATAAAAACTTTGCTCGTAACTGGACAAACGCGTAAAACAAACATCCAGACTTAATGTACAGAGAAGAAGCCAAAAAGAAGAAAAACAAAGGTAAGCACTGTGGCCACGCCTGGAACCTTTAGCTAGTCACTGTAATCACTGAGACGCGGCCAACAACACCCTCCCATACAGTCCTCCCTCATGGTGAAGCAGATTGTAAGACAGTTTATATTCCTTGTTGGTCGGAAAATATTTATGATGTACAATACATTCCTGTGGGTGATATGGGGTTTGTGTAGCCAGCCCTCCAAGCAATACAAGAAAACAGATCACCTACTATTGTACATACATCAAAATAAGTCTGTTTCCTGGCGTACTTTTGGAGGAATATAAGTAGCCTACCAGTTCGACCACCACGTATATAATTATTACCCACCGTAGCTCGTCTTGACGTAAACTAACCTAGATGAATGGAACATGAATCTATCCTCTCCTTAAAAAAGAAAAACAGGTATGTCTGTATAATGGCATACTTGGGAAGCATACCCCACAGTCCCTACAGTCCCTCACCTACTGCGACAGACTCAGGCAGGTAACTACAATATAAATACCCGTGAAGAGACAGAATAACTCACACCATCACCACCACCACCACCACCACCACCCGTCACCGATTTTATACTCACTTGGCATCCCACATTTTGGTGTTTGCCTTAGTGTGAAATTATAAGGAAAAATAATTACTATGATATAATTATATTTCCATAAGTGAACTTCCTCAAATTTACAACAATCTACAAAGTTATGAGGAGCATGAGTTATTTCCTAACTAATATTATACGTAACAGAGCCTACAGAGGACGAACATTTCTTATTGCCATGAGTTAATTGCCAGTGGAATCAGCTATTACACTCTTACACACGGGTTAATTAAAGTATGTTGAACGAAGTCTTAAAATATTTTCAGAAAGTTTTATGTTTGTTGGTTACAGAACGGTTCGGAAACAGACAAAGCATCAGGGAGGAGCAACGGGAAAGCTTTCAAACAACAGCGTTCAAACGGTACCATAATCAACAACAAACATCGATGTTGGGGGGAAAAATGATGTGAATAGGGTTTTGTTTACGTTCAGCCACTAAACGATGAAAATGCAGAAAAAGAAATCAGTTTAAGGAATGGAAATGCTTGGCACATGTGAGATTAGCATATTTGTATTACTAAACACACACACACACACACACACACACACACACACACACACACACACACACACACACACACACACACACACACACACACACACACACACACACACACACACACACACACACACACACACACACACACGTGAAATATAGCAGCTGATAATTGTAATTAGTCCGGACAAAGAGTTCAGACATCTATGAATACCAGCATATATTTAGTCGCCATCCTAATTTTCTCGCGATTTCCATAGCTTCCAAAAAATGTGATTCTTGGAGAAAAATCAGTGACTATGTTTTTGTTTGTTTAGGATTGGCCGTGGCTGTTGTGTGAATTGTGTACACAGCGATAATGACTTCCAGGCCAGGACCCAACCCACTGTGAGCTAAGGGGTGAAGTATTAAGCACAGCAGGAGAGAGAGAGAGAGAGAGAGAGAGAGAGAGAGAGAGAGAGAGAGAGAGAGAGAGAGAGAGAGAGAGAGAGAGAGAGAGAGAGAGAGAGAATAGGTGAGACTCATAACATGGTCGGTATTCTCCACTTCACTTCTCTGAAACTCATGGTAAAACTTTACTAACCTGAATCCCTATGCCTGTTTACCTTAATGACCCATTTTTAACTTCGATATAAAGGACTTTCCTGTGTTTTCTGTATCAAAGATAATTTCGTTTGATGTATGAGTATACTAAATAATTTGTCTGTAGAGGAGGAGGAAGTTGTATATATGAATTGATTAGTTATTTCAGGAATACAATATTTGTTTTGGGAGACTGTACTGCAGTGTGTATCCCAATGTCTGATCAGATTAAGATAAATTATACTCTATATTATTCTGTATTGAAGTAGGTGGCATAATCACAATGACCACTCCGTCTGAGGTATATATATTTATTTATTTTCCCCTCTCCCACTTCTTCCGGGGTGAAGTGAGTGAGTGGTTTGGGGTGGATGGGTGAGTATAGGTATATATATATTTTTGTCTCCCTTCCACTCCTTCCGGGCTGAAGTGAGTGAGTGGGTTGGGAGGTGTAGGTATATATATATTTTTGTCTCCCTTCCACTCCTTCCAGGCTAAAGTGAGTGGGTTGGAGTGGGTTGGGGTGGGTGGGTGAGTTGGGGGGGTGTAGGTATATATATATTTTTGTCTCCCTTCCACTCCTTCCGGGCTGGAGTGGGTGGGTGGGTTGGGGGGGTGTAGGTATATATGTATTTTTGTCTCCCTTCCACTCCTTCCGGGCTGAAGTAAGTAAGTGGGTGGGTTGGAGTGTGCTGGGCTGGGGTGGGGGAGGGGGTGGTGGGATGGAAGGGTGTGTTGGTCATCACTCACAGCAGGGGGACCGTAAGACAAGTGACCCTCTACACCACCTGCCATTAATAGTGGTTGGTGGTGGTGGGTGAGGAGGACTTACTGACTGGCCTGCCTGGGTACTGACTGGTCTTTGGGTGAGTGTCAGGATGGGGTGACCGCGGGGACTGTGTGTGTGTGTTGTGTGTGTGTGTGTTGAGAGAGATTGTGTGGGGAGGGGAGTTGTTAGATTCTGAGTGTGTGTGTTAATGTGTATATGTGTGTGTGTTTGTGTGTGTGTGAGAGAGAGGGGGGAATTTGTGTGTGTGTGTGTGTATGAGTGTGTGTGTGTGTCTTACTACATTGTCGTCACATATCGCAACAGTGTAAATTTGTGTAAGTATCAACGATGTGAGAATTTACAAATGTTCTGTATCACTCGCGTTCACCATTCCCACACTACCCCAATCATTCCTTCCATCAATGTCACACTCTCCCCTTCTCAGATCATTTTGTTTTTTGTTTTTCACCCTCCTTCCTCAACTCACCCTGCCATCTTTCCCCCTCTCTCCCTCCCTCTCTCCTTCTCCCTCCCTCTGTCCCTCCCTCTCTCTCCCTCCCTCTCTCTCCCTCCCTCTCTCCCTCCCTCCCTCTCTCTCTCCCTCTTCCTCCATTACCGTCACCCAGATGCCTTCAACTTCCCATTTCCTCCTCGTCCTTCCAACTTACCTCGTCGCCTCTGTCTCTTTCCTCTCCCACCCTCTTCTCTCTTTTCCACCTTTTCCTCTCACCCATTCTCTTCTCTCCCTCCACCATCCCTTTTCCCTCATCACCATCCCCAATAATACTCCCATTTTTCAGCTGGTTCACATTTATAGTTTTTGTCCATTATCGCAGTTGTATTTTTTTGTGTTGAAATTTAATAACTTTGTTGTGCATTTCACTCTAATGAACTGACGTATAAAAAGTTAATTAAAGAATGTAGGTTCCTGTACAGTCATGGGAAGTAATGCATGTCTCCTATTCCACCTGTGGTCATGTAGTTTATTCCCTTAATCGCCAAGTGGTCTTATCTATATACACCTAAAATTTCGAACCAATGAAAAATATCTCCGCATTTCTATTTTCCTTTGATTTCTCTCTTGTTTGGTATAATTTCACATTTGTAAACAAGAACTATTGGGAGTGACTGTGTACTGTAGTTCCTGCATGGGTCTGGCGCCAGTCCCTGTAAACAACGTGAATGGTGTACATGTATGTCGTCTTAAATTGCAGCCTCCAAAGTGTCCTAGAAAACAACACTTACGCTGACGGAGAGTGTTTCGTCCCATAAGTTGTATAGGAATGAGTCGCCTGCAATTTCCTGACGATATCGTAACCCCCTTTAATAATGGGTGTGGTGACGTGGTTAATTGGATCGCCTGAAGGTGGTCATTGAAAGGCACTCTGCTATTACCACACCCTCACTGATTGCCGTCATGGTATTTTGGCACCCTACAATTTCCTCTGTACTGTATGACGCAACTTTGTATGCGTGTACCAGTTCTGTAATGTACCTACCTACCTACCTACCTAACTAACTAACTAACTATACTTACCTATCTACCTACCTACCAGCAGTCCTTACTATTCCCACCACCACGACAACTCCCAATACAAACACCAGCATCATCATTGTACTACTTTCACTTATCTGTCACCTTCATAGCACACACTTTCTTTTTCTACGACAGGCACCATCACTATGCCAAACATCACCATCACTTCTTCCACCACTACTACCACTACCACCACCACTACCATCCACCACCACCATCCACCACCACCACCACCACCATTACCACTACTACCATCTACTACCCCCACCACCACCACATGTTGTCTTCAAGCAAACAGAACCCGAGGCGTGACATTTCTCTGGGGCAACGATTACTCTCCCGTCCCTGTCATTAGTCAACCATGTGGTGTGAGACGGTCCCCACCCACCAGTGTTATGCCACCCGTTGACCTCTGCATCTGTTTGTAATTATATACATATTATTTGAGCTTAGCGTGGAACAAAACAGTCACAGAGATTTTGGCCAACGCGAGGCAACACCACTGGATTAACGAAACAAATCAACCACTGTATGTTTCTCAAGGGGACCTACCAACTTAAAGAGTCAGTGTAGGAAAGAGGGATTTGTTTCGTAGCACTGTTTGCAAGAATCAATAACTCTTCAATTCCCTCACAGCATAGTTATTACTTCCTTAATTATTTTTTTCGCCTTCAGATAATTACATGCCAGTCCCTCGGGGTACATACGTCTCTTATACTCTCTCAATGAATGGTGGGCTGTGATGATGTAATGAAACAGAGTTATGATCATAAGCCACATGATTACCACTGAGTTAATCACGAGGTTGCACTTGAGATTTATAGGTCACCCAGCCAAGCCTTCAATTTTTTTTTTATGTTCGTTGTTTGATTTAGTTATTTTAGTTCGAAAGTTTGAATATGGAAGGATCTGCAACCCCTGTGTCCTTGAAATTTGTAGGTCGCCCAATCAGTCAATCTTTTATGTTAGTGGTTTGATTTAGTTAATATAGATCGAAGCACTGGCTTGAACATGGAAGGCTCTGCAACCCCTGAAGCGAGGCAACAAAACACAAATGATTACAGTGCTTCAACCCCGATCTCCTTTCCAGCGTGAGCGAAACACCACCAACACCACCATTATTCTATTATTATTCTACCATAAATCTAAATATATTTGAACCGAGACAGACAGACAGACATACTACAAACAAAATGACAGACAGACATAGACTGACAGAGAGACACAGACAGACAGACAGACACACACACACACACAAAAAAAAAAAAAAAAAAAAAAAAAAAAAAAAAAAACACAGACAGACACAGACAAACACTGACAGGCAGACAGACGGACATAAACAGACAGGCAGAATATATGAGAGACTATAAAATAGAGAGAGACCTGACTGAGGACCCGCCTGCCTCTGAGTTCGTCCAGACAACACCCACCACCACCACCTGCTGACTGACCCACATAACACTAACCAACCACTGGTGCGCATCAGGGTATGATAATGTTACCTATACTGTGTGTCATCTGCATGTTGACGCTCCACTCCACTCCCACTCCACCCACTCCCACTCCACAACCTTCCATTTTATCCACTAGCTAACAGCGCTCCACTTAGGACATGACACGGGAAGGTCGCAGGGGCACACACACATACAGGGCTGATGCACATTTACGCATCATTATAAAGCAACTACATACGAACACTGATTTATTTGCCCTATTGACATATGTGATCGATATGCAACTCCGTTTTTACCTCTTTGATACATTTAAATGGAGGGGGGATAGCCCTTTACTATGAATAATGAAATAGCATTTTTTATTGTCATCCAATTAAGCGTATATTTTTGTATTAAAATGGTTAATCGCGTGAATAAAACCTTATTTAACTTCATCCAGACTGACCCAACAGATAGAATCCTGACTAGTATGGCTCAGACTAGTTATTAATAAGCAAAACAGTAGAACCCAAACCAAACTAGACAAAGCTGATATAAATGGGCCCCCAACTTCCCAAACAAACCAAACTAAACATAGCTAACATAACCTGAACCAGAATAACACCACTGAATCTGACCTGTCCTACCTAATCTAAATGACCTTCAGTGATCCAGACTGAGAAAAAAACTAACCCAAACAAATTTATCTAACCCAAGTGACCCACACTAATCTAAAATATCCTACACCAGTTTAAATCAACCTAAGAAATAGCAGAGGGGGAAGGGTTGGGGGATGAGGGAGGACGAAGAGAGGGAATAATGGGATGGGATGTGAGGGGGGGGGGGGGGGGTCGTTTTTTTTTTAAACATGCAGACGACAACAGTACTGTAAGAGCAATCCTATCTTTGTCAAAAAACAGACTTCCGGTGGACATACACACACATATACACGCGCCAGCTCGTACGTGCTCGCACTCGCACACGCACTCACACACACACACACTGTTCCCAGAATTATGTGCAACAAATTACTTAATAAAGGAACTGGAAAATAAGTGAGGGAAATGTGGCGCGGGGAGAACCTCACCTGACAAGTAGTGAAAGGTAAAGGTACAGTCGTAGAGAAACGGGAGATGGAGGTGATGGTGGTGGTGATGATACTGATGATGGTGATGGTGGCTCTGGTATAGACGGGAAAGTTTGTGGGGCAGTAAAGTATACTGGGTATAAGATATAGTTCTGTAGGAAATCATATATTTGAGAAATCGCCTTCCTGCTTGGAAACAGTAAATACAAATTCGACTTACCTGGTAAAGAGGACAGAATTTGTAGTCCCACGGCAGAGAGCCTAAGTCTTCATCCGGCTGTAATCCCGTAAGGAAGGCATCCAACAGGGACTTGGGGCCGAGTCCTCTCTCCAACAATAATTCCTGCTGACGTAGTGTGTTGCGGTAGTGGAGGCAGCAGGACCTGGAACGTCGTGGGTGAGAACACTCCCTGGGTACATGACTTCTCTGTGGACTGGAACTTCTAGCCCTGTGTTTTCTGGAGGGCCTTGTACGAGGGGGAGGAGAGGGTGCCCAGTCGTCGCTGTCAGTGGGGGTTTCCTTCGTTATGAACTCGATATTTACCATCTGCCTTTCGTTGTCTTCTATTTCGTTTCCTGCGTCTTCCTTTTTCTTTTTCACTTTCCATGTGATATCAAATTTTCCAAGGTCTTTAAGATTATTGGGTTCTTTTACCTCGGAGGGTGGCACTGGTGAATAAATTTGTGTAGGAAGCGAGGCAGAAGTAGATTCATTCTGGTTCGTGGATAATATTATATCATCGTCATCGCCGGTTGACATCAACATTGTTTTTCTAATGAAGTCACTCGCAGAGGTGCACTTTTCGGCTGGTGGTGGTGGTGGTGCCGGTATGTTGGGGACTTCATTGTAGTTAGTGCGTGATGTTGCCGGATTAGTGGCTGTGACATCTTGGGGATGAGTTAGAGGCGAATTGGTCGCCACATCTTTTCGATGGTTGGTATGTGGCTGTGACAAGTTGTTGGGGGCATCATCATGAGTGTAGCAAAGTCTGTGAGGGTCTTGTGTGTCCCCTGTAAACACACTATCATCTTCAGTGTCTGTAGGATCACACAAGATGGGTAATTGCAACTCTTCCTCCTCCTCGTCTTCGTCGTCCTCGTAATCGTCTTCTTTCCCATACCTGCCATAGTCATCGCAGTACCCGAGGTTGAGGACTAGACTGTGGCTGCAATTGCTATCCCAGGTACCTCGCAAGTCGTCTCCCTCGCTGTCGCCGCCGATATATATGGCAGAGTCGCTGGAGAGGCGGGATCTAGATCTTCTTGATCTCGGCGGGGCTTCAGGCAAGAAACTCTCTAGATATGACGTGCTCAGGGTTCTGGTATCCGTCGCTCCATTTATTAGTGGCTTGAGATTTGCCTTGCCCCTTTCATTTAATTCTTTGGTTGCAGGAATTATCTTCTGAGCAAAGTGTGAATCTGTGTTCGTCTCTTGAAGGGCGTTATTGCTCCCCACTCCGTCATGAGTGAAGGCGATTGAGCCCTTTAGAACAATTCTGGCACTGGGTTCTCCACTAACATTCGAGTAACATGATGATGGTGGGGATTCACAAGGATTACAAGTACTGCTGGTCTTCACGGTTGTACTTTTACACGGCACTCCTTGTAGAGCGTAAGTGTTGCTGTCGTTGGTCCCACAATCCCCCCCAGCTACTACGATAACGCAAGAGTTTACCCCCTGGTTTGTAGTACTCGTTCCTTGGCGTATAGAACTCTTTGACTGTCTAGCAGAACTCCTCCCCAGGCAACCATTGTGGTCCAAATTGGTGTCCACGCCATGTACAAAGTCCCTCTCTCTTCTGTCACCACTGCTGCGGACTTCTTCGTCCGTCTGGCTTATCGGAATTACACAAGTGTTCATCATAACATCAAGACTAGCTTCACTCGAGTTCTTCACAAAACACTCCTCTCGATTTGCGTATATTACATCACTTGATTTCCCTGTATGGAACTGATTTGAGGCAGTACCATCATTTGAACTTCCGATAGGGCACTGTTTATTCGATTCTGCTCCAGTACTACATCTCCAGACACGATGATGATTGGAATCAACATAATCACTCCAATCCCCAATACAATACTGCTGGTTACACTCACTGGAATAGTTCTCAACACGGCATTGGTTGGTGGAATCAGGGCCGGGGCTCTGAGGAGGAGTGTTGGAGAGGAAGAACACACTCAAACCTTCGTCGGTGGAAGGCACTATCTTAGCGAGGGGTTCCAAGTCGTTGTTACATTCACCTGTGACTTCATCAGGGTAGAGGTAGTAATCAAGTGATGTCATGCTGTGCTAAACTTGACTTCTCAGTGTCAGTGTATCCCGACACTCCGTACAGGTTTCATCGGTACCGTGTTAATGTAACCAGTGATGTTCTATGTTTATTTATATAATTATCTGACACCGTTTCTTTACCCGTATCCAGCTCTAGGTCATTCCCAAATATAAACACTTTATAATCTTTATCTCACCATCACGTATACAGTTATTTCCTTTTCCTTTCACTCGCGATATGGAGTTAAATAAGAAAGTGTTTATGATGGTTAGAAGACGTTCACTTCCATTGTTTAGGCTGCAAGAATAAGTGTTCAGAAGCGTTACATAATGTACTAATAATTACCTTACGTTTAGTATTTTTTTCAGAAATCACATTTACTGGGTAAAAACCGGAGTCTACAGGACATCGATAGTACAAATGTTCACTTGCAAAAGGGAACTGAAGGAGCAATACTCATTTAAATTACGTCAGACAAACAGAGAAGACTACAATATTTCCAGCGCCAGATGTTTACGTGGTCGAAACTTTATGGATACGTTCTTTTAAGTGGGTCTTTCGGTTCGTGTCAAAAGAATATTAATGGAAGATGTACAGTATGTAATAACTGTAATGTATTTTTTCGTGTTGTATCGCTGTACGTAAACAGTTGGTGCCAGAAAAAAACTTAATAAATATTGGTATTGAAAGGTGCTAATCTTTCAGCGTAATTTTTATGCTCATTATCCCACACCAGCTAATTACACAGAGACCAAACAATTACATTCCGTTCTGTTTAAGTGTAGAGAGACTGAGGCAGTGCTTCCCCTTCATCTACTCCAAACTATACTGATGTGATGCCCGCTCTTCCCAGCTTAAGAGTTGCTGGACACACGAGAACAACAACAACAACAACAACAACAACAACAACAACAACAACGATAACACCAACCCAAACACAAACACCAACATAAACACGAACAGCGACAACACAAACAACAACACCAACAAAACAGCACCACAAACAACAACAACACAAACCATAACAACAAACACCACCACCAACAACAACACAACAACAACCATCACAACGACACCTTTACTTTCGTGTGTTGGGTGGAAGGGGTCCGGCCGATGGGTTACGCAATATAACATAACATAACATAACAAACACGCTACGAGTGCCCGAGGGAATGTAATAGTAATACGCGTTGCTTCCGCTCCACCCTCTCCTTCCACCCTCCCGTCTGTGTGTGTGTATGTGTGTGATGTATTAACCAACAGTATTTCACATTCCCGTCTCGCCGACTTTCTAAACATTAAAGGAACCTGTAAAACTTAACGTTGACTAAAATTTCGCAAAGCTATTTTTATCGTATCATACAATGGGATTGGATCAGGTCGTACCGACGAGCCATCTGAGACGAAGGGAAATGGATGGACGGATGAACAGATAGACGATAACATGACACTATCTGGTCTTTACGCTACGATTGTTACTACTACTACCACTACTACTATTACTACTTTCATCATTGCGAAAACGTTCAGTAGCGTTTCCGTAGATATCATACAGCATTAAACTTAAAAAAAAAAAAAAAAAAATATGCGGGTGTATAAACTAAGACTTTTTTTACTTCGTTCATGCGACTCTAGAGGTTTAAAAAGTTTTAGATGAAGGGGGGATTTTCTTGTTGGTAATTTGAAGGACTGTTGATTCTTTTTAATTATAATACTAAATAAATTTCCTATTTAGTAACAGCGAGGTTGTTTGTTTGCTGGTATTGGCTGAAAGAATAATTAATTATTCCAATTCACGAACATGAGTCTCCCGTTTCTATATTATCGAGGAATACTATATAATTTGACCAGAACGTGATCATTAAGCCTATTACTTCCCATGGAGAGAGAGAGAGAGAAAGAGAGAGAAAGAGAGATAGAGACATGTAGAGAGAGAGGTAGAGAGATAGAGAGAGATTTAGAGAGAGAGGAGGGGAGGAGGTAGCTTTGGGTGGAGTACTGTGGTTTGGTTTCGTGACGAAGTGCCACCATCACCAGTAGGAGTGTGGGGAGGTCAGTGGTTTGGAGGTGGCAGAAGGGAAACACATTAACAAATAGCTCAGTCGTAACCTTCTCTAAGTCGTTATGGTTAGGTTATGTAGCCAAAAATGGTTGGACAGTGACTGAAGCTACAGATAAAATAATGCACCCTTCTCTCAGTCGTAACCTTCTCCGAGTCGTTGTGGTTAGGTTGTGAAGCAGTGAATGTTAGGACAGTGACTGAAGCTACCGTACCAGTATAAGAGTATAATGTTGGATGTCAAGAGGGACTATACGGAAATATCAACAACAGGGGAAAATAACAGGCTACAACACTCATTCCCAGCGTCCCGTTCGTAAAAAGCTATATACGTCCATGTTAGGAATTGCTTACGCAGACTGCCATTATATTTTGCGTTCGAATATCACCACCAAAAAAAATGCAAAACTCATTTTCAACGTTCGGTACAGTGTCGGAACATAAAAAAAAAAAAAAAAAGAAAAAAAAAAAAACAATATCAAAGGTGATCATTAGAATGTTCAGTGTAACAATAAAATGACCATGATAATCGTTAGTAATGATTTTTTTTACGAGTAGTGGTAGACAGCGGTGAGCTAATTGCAGGATGATGATTCTTGAAAGTAGTAATGGGTTATATTATTGCGAAAAAATAGACAGGATATGATTACGTAGCCAGAATTATTTTATATGTTCCTAAAGTGTTCCGGTACACACACACACACACACACACACACACACACACACACACGCATGACCAGTTAACATTTGTGCATAAAACAAGTACTACACCAACTGAAGAGGAAGCCGCTAGCTCTGCCGACGATGGAAATTTAAACAACAAATCGAGGACGAGCCGGGTATGACAACGTTACATTACTACCGGTACTTTTTTCAGGTCAATGTGGAAACGTCGTGAGTGAGGGTCAGTTGTTCCTCAAATGGTGTTTCCTTATACTCATTGTGTCTAGTTCTTTGGCTCATCATCGCGTTACATATAGCTGCGTGACATATAGCTGCGTGACATATAGCTGCGTGACATATAGCGTGTGGCATAGTGATGTGTCTTGTAGTGAGTGTTGGCGGTGTAGTGTGTGTAGCTCTGCCGGGTGTGTTGTGTACAGTATATATGACAGAGACGTGACCCAAGTGCTTGTGGTCGGTCACAGTAGTGGTGTAAACTGACTGAGTGGCGACGTGTTTCCTGCTCTTCCCTTTCCAAAAATACTGTATTGTACCGCTGGCGTAACTGCATGGAGCCCGACTTTTCTAACTCCCTATTCGGTTCAGTGATGAGAGTGTGTGTGTACTGCAGTCAAGACACATCCACATGAGGGCCAGATTATGTTAACGTGAGGCCCTGAGCTTTGTCAATGTTGAGGCCCTTATTTCTCTATAGAATTTAGTGTCCATCAAGTGACCATTTTACAAACTTAGTGATGTAAGATTCTTCCGTTAATTGTTCAGAAATATCAAACCCTGACTTATGAATACAGTATCACTATAGAACGGC
This sequence comes from Petrolisthes manimaculis, assembly GCA_034508575.1. NCBI lineage: Eukaryota > Metazoa > Arthropoda > Malacostraca > Decapoda > Porcellanidae > Petrolisthes > Petrolisthes manimaculis. The sequence continues at coordinate 202,220 of JAWZYT010000466.1, forward strand.
CCCCTGAGTAATATATTTATATATATATATATATATATATATATATATATATATATATATATATATATATATATATATATATATATATATATATATATATACACTGTATTCATAAATCATATACTCTGAATATTTGCGTATATTGTAGTAGTATAACGCATGACTGTCCGCCTCCAGAAATATTAATAGTTCAGTACTGATTCCGTAAATTTACTCAAGAAAATAAAAATAGAAAATGATCCGTGAAGTGTATACGTGTTTGGTCCCACAACGGTACTTAACATAAATTTACAACGGAGGCGTCTTCATCACAAGTTACACACGACTACTGATGCCAACACCCAGAGCATGTATGGCGAAATATAGTATAGCCCTCGGACTGACTTATGGGAAAACCTGTTATTCATTCATTGCTTCAGATTTGTGTCTATGGGAGTGTGGGACGTGTTGCGGGTCGCGTTGTGTTGCATAGTGAGAGAGAGAGAGAGAGAGAGAGAGAGAGAGAGAGAGAGAGAGAGAGAGAGAGAGAGAGAGAGAGAGAGAGAGAGAGAGAGAGAGAGAGAGAGAGAGAGAGAGAGAGAGAGAGAGAGAGAGAGAGAGAGAGAGAGAGAGAGAGAGAGAGAGAGAGAGCATGCGTTAGAAAGAAATGACGAGAGAAAGAGTGTTTGACGGAGAAGAGTAAGAGATAGTTGTTGTGTGTGTGTGTGTGTGTGTGTGTGTGAGGGTGAATGAGGTGGTTGCGGTCACTCCTGCGTTGCGGTGTTACGGCGCTATGATGTGTGCTGGGTGAGGTGCGGTAACGGTCAGCCACGCTACCTCACTCACTCACTCACTCACTCAGATCCAGGCCGCACCCCTTCACTCACTCACTCACTCACTCAGATCCAGGCCGCACCCCTTCACTCACTCACTCACTCACTCAGATCCAGGCCGCACCCCTTCACTCACTCACTCACCTCATTTACTCACTCACTCACTCACTCACTCACCTCATTTACTCACTCACTCACTTACTCACTCACTCACCTCACTTACTCACTCACTCACTTACTTTTGCCAAGGTAATATATTCGCTAAATCGTAGAGCGACGGAGGCATATCAGTCCCATCTTATATCGCCTGGCGTTTGTCAAAGTGTATGATGCAGAACGTAAGTAATCCATTCCGTGATGGGTTAACCAAACACTTCACAACTCTCCAACGCCAAGTTTGCTTCACTTTGACTAGAAAAATGATCTATAGTTACGTGGAGAAATAATGTTTATATTTAAAGTGGAATTTGTTTTTATATAATTCGATAAAAAATGGATATAAACACAACCTTAATGAAGCTTCGAATATTTTACCTCAACCAATGGTATATATTTTTCTTTGCTAGTTTCTGGATCCAGAAGTTTTTTGCTTTTAATTTCTTACTTAATTCAGATAAATTTTAATTAATGATTTTGTTGGATTATTTTTTTTAATGAGGGAGAAATGTTAGTGGACAGCCCGCAGTGTTACAAAACATTTTCGTAGCAGCGAGGCACAAAGATATTTCACACACACTCCAAGTGACCCAAGGCTTGAAAAGAATAGCCATCATCATTACCATCACGACTGTCTTGACACGGGGAAGGGAGGGGGGGGGGGGTTGCTGATGACCTGTTTACATCACACTTACAGTACATTCACAAGCACACATACAAACAGACAAACAGGAAAAGAAGCCGTATATATTTGTGATATGTCCAGAAATACATATAGATAGATAGATAGATAGATAGATAGATAGATAGATAGATAGATAGATAGATAGATAGATAGATAGATAGATAGATAGATAGATAGATAGATAGATAGATAGATACACACACACACTTCCTATTTATCACATTGGTTAACTGGTTTCAACATCCCACCAGCAGAGAAGATTTTACATTTAAATAGCCAATAGACAGAGAGGAGAAAATAGAATTGCAAACCCTACTAACAGAACAAACAACATTACTATATATCCATCTATAGAAGACGACGACACACAATAGAGTACTCCGTTAACAAAAGCGAGTAAACCTCCACTTTCCCCTGTTGGCCAGAGCACAGATCTTTCACCGTGATTGTATTTATGAACACTGTATTGTACACTCTAGGACTAAAGTCATGTCCGCTACCACCAGAGGTCAGTGTAATCGTCTGGCATGTTGTGCAGTATGCGTGTAGTTTTTATCATTCATACATAACTGTGAAGTATAAGCCAGAATTCCCACGAGAACCATGTTTGTTTTGTGAAAGAAAAGCAAAAAGTATAAAAATTCATGTGATTACAGTGTCCGCTGTTAGTAACGACACGACTTTAGTACTGGAATGTGTCATTTAAAAAAAGTAATTTTCCAGAGCGATGAAGTGTTTTGTATGTGTGTTTGTGTATTTATTGGCATGCATATCCATATAAAAAATGAGGAAAGGATATTTATTAAATTTATTGTGTTAGTTCCACTACGCGAATCCAGTCCACACGATCAGTATGTCGTGTTTACATTTAGAACTGACTAACGACGTGTAGTGGAACTATATATCAACAATAATGTATGTTAATAGCGACTGCGGTGGGACGGCGTCAGAGATGCCACCTGGCGTGAGTGTGGTCAGGACGACGGTGGAGGGAAGGTGGAGAAAAAGGCGATGGTAGGCAGGAAGGAAGGAAGGAAGGCGTGTATGTACAGTATAGTGGAATAGTGATAAAATTCTTCTTCTTGCAGTTTAGCGTAAAGAATATGGAAACAAAACACTGGTTATGGAATACGACAGGGTGAGGTATTAATAGCAAAACCTACTTAAGAGGGTAATGTACTTTTATTACAATTAGCGCCTTGATTCCCCAAAGTATGAACAAAAATAATGGTGTTCTGTTGCTTTGAATAATTTGGAGGACTCAGTTGCTCAGGGATGGGAATAATTATAATTATTCCCATATAGGGACGCGAATAGACGCAGTGTTTAGGCAGAGGACAGGGACGATATATAGTGACAGGGACCTGAATAGGGACGGGGAATAGGGACGGGGAAAGAAGTACAGTAAAAGGACGAAGGTGAAAGTAGAATATGTGTGAGTGAAAAGTTAAGAAAAGAAAGTGTGGCAAAATTATCATAAAAATCATACAGTTGGGACGTGAATGTGAAAGGAAGTGAATGTGAGACTGTGATTAAAGATGTAAGTGTAATATTTTGTGAATAATTATGAGTGCAGGTGTATGTGTGTGTGTGTGTGTGTGTGTGTGTGTGTGTGTGTGTGTGTGTGTGTGTGTGTGTGTGCAGGGGGGGGGGGCGGTGACCCTGGAGAGCAGGCCAGACATTAAGTCAACATAAGAGAAGGAGCAGCAGTTGTATAAAGTTTGAGAGAAGTGTTTGCACCGTTCCAAAAGACCTCATCTGTTAATGTCAGACTACGGTCATGCACACACCACCAAAAGAAAACATATCAACCCACACCCTAAAACACCAGATGATGATTTCAAAAGTTTCTCTGTCTATCATTGGTTGGAGCAAATCAATAAGGCTGACAAACCTAACATAATAATATCATTGAATATAATAATACAATATTTTGATTAAGAGGTCAGCACCACTGCGATCTTAGGTCTCAAAAAAATATGTAATTAGACATAAACAAACCGCTTTTTTCTTAGACAAATGCTTCAGCTGACACACACCAGGTATTATTGTTTGACACAGGAAGAGGCCAAGGGTTAACAATCATTTCTTCCATGGAGTTTAAGTGTTAATGTTTCCATCGTAATGACTCAGAAGCTTATTTCCTCTTCCATGTGAAATCGTCTGCCAGGACGTGACAGTAACGCAGTGTAGGTTTAGTTTTTCCCTTGTGAATGAGTATGGTAATATTAGATAAGTCGCCAGTCATCATCGTAAAATACACTTATTTTGCATCACTGTTAGATTCTGACTGGTTTCACTAGGGAAAAGTATTTAAGTCAAATATATACATGACCTAAGCAACTGTGCACTTTTTTTGGACAATAATGTTCATCCAAGATGGTTAGATTATATGAAGAGGGCACTTCTTTCGCTTATAAAAACAATACAAGTAAAGGAAAGACCTTCGTAGTGTAATCTGTTATTGCCAATTTTGTGGGTTAGCGATTACTCCGAACTTTGATGTGAAAACACTCCCAACTTCTTCTTCATCTCAACCTTGGACCCGTCATAATTTGATAGTCTATAACAGTAGTTCTCAATTTCGCTCACTTCTTGTTACCCCCTTACGAATGTCTTCAAATTGTCGGTGTAAAACTGTAAATCCATTGCAGCTCTCCTATATCCCCTCCCCCCAGGCCCATCATGTGGACAATTACTTCTTAAGGGGTTTGGCGCCCCTTCCGACCTGACCTGATCCCTTTCCACTTTTCAACTGTCTTTTCATTTCTTCTTTTTCCTTCGTGATTATTGTCCTTCTTTGTCTCCTTCTCCTTAATGACTCCAAGGTCTTTTTGACATATGACGAGCACAGTCCTCTATTTTATCATTTACATAACCTCATAATCGGCTTGGGGGCAAATTTCTATTAAAACAGCTTCCCGTACGTTGTGTATCTTCGATGTAGTTGAAAGGGGTCGTTTGTTGTGTGTGAGTGTGAGTTTTTTTTTTTATCTATGTAGTCCAACAATTTTTTTCCCTACTCGTATACTGAGATAGTTTTTTCTGGTAAAGTTCACAGGAATCTGTAGCCCGCAAAGTCTGCCACAACAAATGAATCTCTTAAGGGGACCAGTGATGCCTGAGATTATCTGGCGTCATGATGGATGGAAGAGGGATGTTCCTGTAGTGGGCGACTCATGCTTCTTTGTCATTCTCGTCGGTAATTGCCAGCGGGGAAAACAATATTATGGCATGAATATTTTTTGAATTAATGTTAATGTCTCAAAGAAACAAACATCAGTTAATCGAAAAGTCACGCAAAATATAAGTTTGCTATTGTAGTTGCATGTGTGTGCATGCAAGCGTGTATGTGTGTGACGTATGGGCCGGCGCCACGGAACACAGCGAGGTGACAGTGATAATCCTCACCAGGAAAAGGAAACTGATGGCGAGTGGTTTCCTCGCTAAGGTGGCCCAAAGGAGGTGACCCCCTACCGCCCCCCTCTTCCCCTTCCCTAGCCCTCACGACACGCACTGCTGGTCGGTCGGTCGGTATGTCGGTCGGGTCACTTCACACATCCCTTCAGTCGGTTCATTCACTCACTTCCTACGCATTTGTGTTTAGTGGCGCGTTTATAAAGCGGCCGTAACGCTACCGTCGAGTGGAGTAACAGCAGATGAGTTGTTAATATTTATAGGGACATTCTTCAGGGACCCTGTGATGTAGTCTAAAAGTTGGAGAAAAATTAGTCCTTCAAATATTGCCACGAAACACCACTTATAGGGAAGGAGCTAGTCTCGTGACATAGTCAGGAGGAATAAGAAGTCTCCAACTTTATACACGATCACAGGGTCCTTAAGGGAATCATGATTTTGTTGCCCAATTGGAAGCGTCTGAATACACCACATTGTGTCAAAAAACGGCACATATACTGAAGGAGACTATTTCCATGACATAATTTGGAGGAATCAGCAACATCTAATTCGTCCACAGGGCATGACTGACTCCCTTAATAAATTGCTTGATAAAAATATGTATATGATATTAATACTCATCTGTATAATTAAATATAGCATTACAAGTCTTCCGGGTTTGACTTAGAATACATGAAGCGTGATACTGACGTAGTTCTATTTCTTTCACTACTTCTGTTTCTTTCTATACTTCCACATAATAATTACAAGAACGTATTATAGATGTGCACGTTATATCTCTCATGATTAATACTCAGTGATATATTTATATAATTTTAATCCCAATATTTTTTTCAATGTCGAACCACTTTATTCTACATGGACGAGTGAGTGATCTGTCGGTCCGTGTGTGTTGAAGTGGGTCCATGTCCAGAAATATGTGATTAAAATTATACATTATATTATTATTATTGTCTAGTGGGTAGTGGAGGGCCTTACATGTGTCGGAAATCGAACCTGAAAATAACGGTGCAGGACCAGTTTATGTATTTTGTGAATGTGTTTCTGCTCATGCAAGATTGAACCATAATGATACAAATATTATCGCTTAGGTGGTAATGCAAAACGAAAATGATGGATCTATAAATATAATACTAAAGAAAAAAACGAAGGAAATGCTTATACTGTATTATCTACATAGAAAAACTAAAAAAAACTATAAGTAAGATTATAGAACTCAATTAAACTAAATACGAAATAAATTACCTAATTAAAATAACACAATAATAAAGAAGCCACCTCCAGTGCACCGTGGTAACCAGAATTAAGAGGGTAATGCATTATTGGTATATTGGAGCGCCTTGATTCCTCCAAACTACGCCATGAGACAGAACCAGATGAACAAAAATAATGATGGTATGTTGCCTGAAATAGCTTGTAGGAACCATTAGCTCCAAATTCATCAACAGTGTATTATCCTCTTAAATTGAGTATTGTGTGGAGAGTCGACCCTTGCCTTTATACAGAGCCACAGGTGTACCATTGTGCCCCCTTCTTCCTCCTGGTGGTGGTGTTGGCTGCTCCACACAACATTAGGGGCCTCTTCACCAACCCCTCCTCCTCCTCCTCCTCCTCCTCCTCCTCCTCCTCCTCCTCCTCCTCCTCCTCCTCCTCCTCCTCCTCTTCCTCTTCCTCTTCCTCTTCCTCTTCCTCTTCCTCTTCCTCTTCCTCTTCCTCTTCCTCTTCCTCCTCCTCAAATATATATTGCCACCAAACACCACCTATTTGGAAGGAGCTTGTTTCGTGGCACAGTCAGGAGGAATCAGAAGGCTCCAGTTTTCGTAAATGATCACAGGGTCCTTAATTAATATGAGAAATTGTTTATGGTGAACTGGAGCTCTACAGAATCCTCCAAACTGTGTCATGAAACAGATCTCACATTAGTAACATTTGAGGTGATTTGTTCCCTCGAATAGTTTGAAGGAATCAGTAGCCTTCCAATTTACCAGAAAGAGTGGACTACTAGGCATCCAGAAACCCTGTACAAATAGCCACACCAAACTCCCACCCTCCTAAACCAGTTCTCAGTGATCGAATGAGCAGTTATTTTCATTGACCGCTAAATGGGTGTTCTGCACGACTGACAAGAAGAGAGAAAACAACAACAGAAAGAAAGTGAGAAAAAAATATGATACCGTACTACTAAACCAAAATATTATGTGTGGTCGTATTATATAAGGTGAGAATTTCAGGATTGATTTGTAAATTTTTTTTTTACCAAAAAGCGGAAGAAAGTTTCCCGAGAGAAGAGGATGAAACTGGAATGGTGAGAATTTCCTGGACCAACTGTTAATATGGCCCATTTCACTGATTGTTCATCCTCCCTCCATCCATCCTTTTATTCTGTGTTTTAAATCCTTTCATGATTCTGAGGCCTCATACCTATACAAAATGAAATGGAGTCTTGATGTTGATAATTTTTATGATAATGATAAAAAATATAACCAATTAACGTTTATATTTTACATCTTCCGCATAATGGACTAAGGTTCAGGAAGTAAGTATCTTATATAACAGCACTATTTTGACTGTGTTTATAACCACAAAATCCACGCACTGAGTAATAAACCTTTATGTGCCTTGGTACGTACAGTTGTCTCAGTTAGAATGCATTGCTATTATATGTTACACCAGGTACGAATCCTCACGTGAAGGTGCCATTTCAATAACGAATAACTCTCTTCAGTTTTTTTTGTTTTGTTTTATCAGGAATGGGATGTAAAGTTAAAGTGTACAGTCACGAGCACTAATAAGTATTCAGGTGTGCTTCGAATATCTATAGAGACAGTAAATAAATGCACAACAAGATCTCCATTGGAATTAGGTCGTTGATGAATTGGTCGACTGTTCAAAATTTCAACCAAAACTTTATTACTTATTAGTGCTCGTGACTGTACAAAGAAATACAATACACGTGTCGCCGTTTTAATTACTTATAAACAACAATTTAATCAGTCCATTCACTACTACCACGTCATATCGAATGGTTCCCTTAATTCCCACACGTTTTCACCAATAACCTGACACGATTACTTTCTTTTATTACACAACTCTGAGCGGGTTTGCTTTATCTCGGTTCAATTTTTAAACACTGATAAAAAGGTTTCCGTGTGTGTGTGTCACTCTGATATCTCTTGTAAATAGTTCTCACCTCGCGTGCCTCGGGTTTTGGAAAGTTTCTCAGCAGTTGTGTGGTAATTGGCAACACTTGACCATGTGGAGGGCTTTTCGAGACGATAGTGGAAAGCAGCGCCACTCATAGGCAACTCAACACCTACACTTCCCGGTAACAAATGAGCGGAAATGAATCAAGTTCCATTACATTAACAGTACAGTAGTCCCGGGTCATCTGCCACCCACTGAAGAAGAAAGTATCGCTGGGCTCACGATTCACACCTAGTTCAACTGCTGTGAAATCTGCCCCACAGATGGCGACACCTGCCACTCTCGTCCGGCTGACCACGAGAAAGTTCACACACAAATTTCAGGAAGTAGACTACAGTAGCTACCGCAAATCGACCCGGGCAGTATACTCCTGTTGCAGTCAGATTGTAGGGCTGCTCATTTCTCCAGGCTATCCCAGGAGAAAAACTACCTCATTTTTATTGATAATGGATCTGTTTAGAGGAATCATTAGCCTTTCTACTCGACCATAACAGAGGATGATCGTGATGTCTTGTTTGTAGTTTAAGTGTTATTATTATACGAACATAGACATTTTCTTTCCTTTTAAATTACATGAAATTTATGAGGATTTAAATTCTGTATGCGAAGTGGAGCCCTATGATTGCTCCTAAATATTCTCTGACATTGACACCTACAGAATTATTGACCTCCATATACTGTAGCTGTATATTATCACTGACCGTTGAATAATAAATATGTTGATATTTTTATAGACCGTAACACGTCCTTCCACATCATATCATAATTTTATAGTCCTGTCACCCTTCATGTCTGATGGTAAACTCTAGAGTCTAGAGTCTCTAGACTCTAGAGGGTCGTAGTGCTGGAGTAGAAGTAGAGTAGACAGGAAAATCTTAACGAGTTCATGAATCTTAGACTTCATAGTAAGTTAAGGACCAGCACTTATAATTTGTATAGGATGGTCTGAAAGTCTTGCCACTCGTATACAAATGGCTCGTCCAATTGCAAGAGTATGGTGGTGGGTGATAAGACATTCGGACCACCACCCTAAACTGGAAAAGAGGACTGACAATGCTGCCTTTACCACCTTAACCTTAACAACTCAGGACCACCGACGACCAATAACCAGATGAATCTCCTTCTGTGTATCGATAAAAGTGATAGTGTGGGAGCGGAACCTTTTAACGAAACGGGTTATGCTGTTAACTGGCTTGGGAATACAACTTTTTGGTCAGACGTGAACATTATCGCTAGCTCCAATGAAGACACCCTTGCCAGATTGAATAATTATAAAATATTGAATTCGCTAAACTAATTAAGAGCATTCTACCTATTATAAATTCATTCTCCATTTACTCGACGAAGAAGAGGTTGCAGGAGCATGTAACTTGAACCATTACGTACAAGTAAACATAATACATAGATAGTCAAGGTATTGGAACGGGACTAACTATAGCGACTTAGGACTGAATATATTTTTTATTATTTCAGAACCCAAAGAACGAGGTGGTTATCAGACGGGAAAATAAAGAATGAATGTGAGAGCAGCGGCGGTGAGTGTGCCTGAATATATATTGAGTTTGACGGTGCTTGTAAACACTGAAAACACTCAACACAAACATTGATACACACAATGTAAACTTGGCCTCATGGAGTTTTTTCGACCGAGTGAGTACGATCCAAGCAACGGTGCAACACACACACACACACACACACACACACACACACACATATATATATATATATATATATATATATATATATATATATATATATATATATATATATATGTATACGTGGCTACATTTTATCGCCTTACTCCAACACACACACACATACACACACACACACACACATACACATACATATACGTGGCTACATTTTATCGCCTTACTCCAACACACACACACACACACACACACACACACACACACACTAACTACACATACATATACGTAGCTACATTTTATCGCCTTACTCCAACACACACACATACATACATATACGTGGCTACATTTTATCGCCTTACTCCAAGACATATTATGCGGTTGAGGAGTGTAGTAATGAGGAGGCTGGCTGGCTGCTGGGATGATTGCCTGGCTCCCCGTCAACATCAACCCACCCGGCTTGTGAACTCTTGGGGAAAAACGATATGTATTGCCCCTCTTTAGTTGGGTTTTACCGTATTCCTTTTTATACCGACGGGACTGAAGAGAGGATATAGCTTTGTTGGTGTGTGTGTGTGTGTGTGTGTGTGTGTGTGTGTGTGTGTGTGTGTGTGTGTGTGTGTGTGTGTGTGTGTGTGTGTGTGTGTGTGTGTGTGTGTGTGTGTGTGTGTGTGTGTGTGTGTGTGTGTGTTTAAATTAAGTGTGTGTGTGTTCATGTCTGCATGTTTTGATAGTTGTGTATTCAGAGTATATGCTTGTTTCGGTGTGTGTGTGTGTGTGTTTTTGCCGGATGTCTGTGTTCATGTTTATGCGTGGAGCATGTTTTAATATGTGCATGTGTGCGTGTGTGTGAATATGTGTAGGTTTATGTGTGTGTGTGTGAGAGAGAGAGAGATAGTGAATTTGTTTTTTTTTTTTTTTTTTTTTTTTGTGTGTGAGAGAGAGAGAGGGGGAGAGAGAAAGAGAGAGAAAGAGAGATACAGTATTCCGCACTTTCTCTAAAAACTATATGCAAGCTCGTGTGTGATAAGAGCTATAGTTGCTTTCCGCCCATTTGACACAGAGGGAATAGATAGAAGAGTTTATAAACTTAAGTAAACACCGACGTAGATTAAATTAAGGGATTTGGTGCCACTCGTCTTCCATTTCGTTCACAATAAGTACCGGTATCCCTTTTACTCCTTCCTCATACAATGTGCAGCCGTAACTGATGCCTCCAAACTATTCCAGGCAACAAACTACCATTATTTTTGTTACTGTGGTCCTGTTTCCTGGTATACTTTGCAGGATTCAATGCACTTTAAAGAACCAATCGTATTCTATCCTCTAGCGACTCTATTCCTATACTGTGGTGAATGAATCAAAGCAAACCTGGATAAAAAATTTGGATCCTGACGTTACAAGCTATTTCCCTCGTGTTTGTTTGAGGAAAAAGAGCACGAAGTTGTTGTACCCCTGAGTTCAAGTATGGCACTGATATATAAATGTGCGTATCTAAGCATCGTCACAGCTTGAAGACGGATTTTCTTACTATAATCCGCCCTTTCATTCCAACCGAGACAACGTTTACCAGGATACCGCTTTCAGTCGCGAGTTTTAATAGCAGACGTGTGTAAGAACCAAGAGTGATACGTATCAACAAAAGTATGACCGTAACGTGTGAAGAAAAGTAGCGAATACAGTGACGAGTGAGTTTCCTTTCTTCTTATTGTATTGCCAGCGCATAGGAGAAAGGACCGATCATAAAACCATGCAGTTATAATGAAAAATATCCTAGTCATCATGTTTGCTATTATATTTCTTTTTAAAAATCTTATGAAAATGTATTTGAAACTCATATATATAATGAATGGATTTACAGTCTGTTAGTCATTACATTTTCTTGATAGGTGTAATACTGGTGGATGAGAAACAATGATAAGAGACAAACAATTAAACCAGAGATAATCAATCGGATGTATTTTTAGTGATCCAGTGTTTACATTTGGTTCATAAAGCATAATATTGCACGTGTCCCTGACCGCTCCTGGGAAACAGTTAGTCTAAACCCACTTGAAGCTCCACCTCTTTCCGGGTGTGGGATAAAATCTGATGTTTTTTCCCTAACAAGAAGGCAGCAACCCTGTCATTATTCACGGTGTGTATGTACATGTGTGTGTGTGTATGTGTTTTAGTGTATTTGTGTGTGCGTTTGTGTATGCTTTCTTATGCGTGTGTGTGTGTGTGTGTATGTGTTTTAGTGTATTTGTGTGTGCGTTTGTGTATGCTTTCTTATGCGTGTATGTGTGTGTGTATATGCGTGTGTTTTCGTATGCATGTGTGTTTTCGTATGCGTGTGTGTGTTTTCGTATGCGTGTGTGTATTGGTTGTATGTGTGTGTGTGTTCGTGATTGCATGTGTATGTGCGTGAGTGAGGGCAACAGTCACTGCTGAATTCCGTTACGCTTGCTAATGTTTTTGCATAAGTTAGAGTTTGCAAGATTGGTTCCCAAGAAAACATATAATAATAATAATAATAATAATAAGTTTCGAAAGTTCAATATAAAATAAGGTTACGCTAAACTAAATTAAACGCTTGAGAATTATTTAAAAAAACATCACTATAGTATGTATGTATTACAGTCATGCTCTGAAACATTGTTGCTTTGTGAGAATGAAAGGATTGGACTTCCTTCAAGGGGTTCTTCTCTTGTTGGTGTATTGAAGGGATGCTTTTCTGCTTTTCCCTTCAAACTTTGCTAGGAAACAGAGGACCTCAGGGATTTAATATGTGGGCATCTGTTTCGTGGCAAAGTTTGGAGGAATCAGTAGCCCTTCAATTTGCCATAAAAAGAGGATCATGTTAGTGTAACGAAAACCCGATTAATAATATTTCTCATGTGAGAGAACACGGTAATTAGACCACTTATCAACCCTGATTGGGAACTGTGATTTGCTTGACTTACTCCCAGAAAAAATAATTATACCGTAATTATTGTTGAATTAAAATATACGACAATGCCACGAACTTCACTTTATTAATAGTTATTATAATTGACATCAGAGAATCACTTACGAGGCAGTAAAATAATTCACAGCATTAATTATTTCAGCGTTTACATTTGGATAATTCAATCATTTTGCCCACAAGATAGAAGAAAGCAAATACTGGTAGACATAACTATCAATTCTTTATAGAGTTCATTATTAATTTTATGGGCGAATTTGAGGATACTTATTACTAGAGTGTATGCTACGAAACACATAATTATCTATACGTAGTCAGCTTTCTGGCACAGTTGGAAGACGTCAGTAGTGCTTCAGTTCCCCTACGACAGATTTCCTTTTTAGGAAGTCATATACTTTTGGTACAATGCAGGGCTACTGATTCCTCCTTAATATGCCACGATACAGGGCCAGATTAAAAAAAAATAAAAAAAATAATAATAATAATAATAATAATGGTGTCCTGTTGCAGGGAATAGTTTGGAGGAATCAATTGCTCCAAATTTGCCAACACTACTACACCTCTTTAATTAAGGGATGAATGACACCTACTCTTACTCTGTTGGAGGCTGTTCATTCCTCCAAACTACCTCAATCAACCAGCTACTTTCACTTAGAGTCTTAGATGATCTGGTCTTATTTTTCACATGGTTTGGTGGAATTAATCGCTCTTCAATGTGCCGAAAGTTTATCACCCCAATAAATATCCTGCCAGAAGTCATCGTCCTCATTACCTACTGAAAAATAGGACAGCTGTCACACCAAAACATTCTGGTAACACTTTCCAATATTAGAGCTGGAAAATATTATGTGCCGCAGATTGTCGAACCTCCTGTTTGTTAATTAAGAAATTTGCGTCTTAAACGGATTTTGATTCCTCTGTAGAAAATAGTGGGAAAATATGTAGTCTTAAGGGATCCTGTGATGTAGTTAGAAAATTGGAGATAAATGAGTACTTCAAATATTGCCACGAAACACCATCTATGAGGAAAGAGCTTGTTTCGTGGCATGGTCAGAAGGAATCAGAAGCCTCCAATTTTCATACACGATCACAGGGCCCTTAAGGGGAAAACGATTTTTTCGTATAATGAAAGGACTTCTTATTCTTCTAAGCTATTCCAGAAAACAAATCACCTTAGTTCTTCAAATAGGAGATCCGTTTCGTGACAAAGTTTAAAGAATTCAGCAGCCCCCCCCCCCCCCCTAAGTTACCGTCAAAAGTTTCCCCGGTTACTGGGTGAGTGTCGGACCGGTCAGGAGGTGGGGGAGGAGGAGGAGGAGGAGGAGGAGGTGGAGGAGGAGGGAGTGAGACAGTAGTGAGACTGGGGTAAAGAAAGTGCGGGTGCGGGTCACAGCTTGAGGTAATTATGTAGTGTGTATGTAGGAAGTCCCACGTCACCACCCAGGTCACACACACACACACACACACACACATTTTCCCTAACTATTTTTTTTTTTTTTTATCAAACCAAGGTTTATACAGGCTGTTGATAGAGATCAGATAACGCATTGGTCACTTAGGAATATTCTTGAACTCATTCTGTATACACTCGTGAAAAGGAAATTTTATTAAGGAATGCGCTTTATAATAACTATATAAAGTACCGGTACATAATTATATACATATATGTATATTACTCCACGAAAAGTACGGTATCTGTTGAAGATAATCATAATCACATTACTCTATTGCATAATCTCTATTATCATAACTACTATTACTTTCATTGGTATCTCAGTCAGAATAGACAATTTCCTTTGTTGTATTTTTACTTGTCTGATGATTTTAGAATAAACATTGACATAATAGTTTGCTCAAAACTTTAAACATCTGTTTGACTCTTAAAGCGATAGTTTGATGATGGTGAACCCTCCATGGCCTAAATTTCCTCAAATTATCAATCAGATATTTAATGTGAGGACACATAAAACAAAAGGGATGTACGCCCCCTGAACACAGAAATGTCGATGTGTCCCTCATAACCTCAAAGGGGAATCGAAGTGAAATCCGGAAGTACACCCTACTCCTCGTTCCTTGACAATGACGAGGCAATGGTCGAGTTAGGCTTCGTAGAATTAGCATACACTCATGACAAGAATATTCGTATAAACTCCCTAGTAGCAGCACATTTACACACAAGATTATTTGCAGAAACTAGTTATTATCTCATTTACACGTAAGAATATTTGCAGGAACTAGTTATCATCTCAATTATACACAAGCGTACTATTTTGCAGAAAGAAACTATCAACCAATTTGCACAAGTGTATTTGCAGAAGACAGTTATCATCACATTTACACACAAGAGTTTTAAGGAAACCAACTAACACCTCATTTACACATAAGAGTTATAAAGAAACCAACTAACATCTCATTTACACATAAGCGTATTTGTAGAAGCCCACAATAATCGTATTTACAGATAAGCTCCCCCTTATCATTGAAGCCCTATGAAGACAATAATTTCAATGGCTTCGATTCGCGTTAGACTGAGGGTGTGTGATGTGCATGTGCCTCTCTCTTCTACATTATAGCTCAGATGTATTTAATAATATATTTTATCTTGAGATATACTTCTTATTTCTCAGTCAATACGATATGGACTTAGATAAAATACATGAGGAAGACAAATGCTGAATAAAAACAACCTTTACACTGCTTTTATAGAAATTAAGAGCTGTACATAATACATATATATACGCATTCTAAAGTCATATCAGCTGCCGCCAGAGGTCAGTGTAGTCGCTCAATTAGCCACTGGTGCTGTATGATATAGCTTTCACTATCCTTACATGAGAGTGGAGCTTATGACAGTCCAGAATTCCCACGAGATCTATGTTTGTTTTGTGAAAGATAAGCAAAAAGTCCGGAAACAAGTCACATGATTAGTGTGTCATGCATTTGGTGGTAACGGACACGACTTTAGAATCTGACTTTACACCCATGCAGGTCCCCCATCCCTCCCTTCCCTCCTCCTTCCTCTCCCTCCTTCCTCCCCTCCCTCCCTTCCTTCCCTCCCTTCCTTCCCTCCCTTCCCCTCCTTCCCTCCTTTCCCTTCCTCCCTTCCCTCCCCGACCGACCGAGGTTTGGTTTCACCCTTCATTCTCACTCAGCTCGGGTGTCCTCGTGGGCTTAGTTGGAATCCACACCCACACCCACACATGTCCCTGACCCAGCCTCCCGTCAGTCCACGCCCATTCCCGCCTCATCACAGTTACACCCACGCCCAAACGCTAGCATCCATCATTCCACGCCCATTCCCACCCTACCACCCACACACACACACACACACACACACACACACATACACACACACACACACACACGCACACACACACACACACACACACACACATAGAGGATTGCATCATAGTTACGCCCCCCAACACGCACGACCTCCCACCCTGACCCACCAGTCTGTTCCGTTCACACCCCTAGGTATCGCTTCTCACGTTACAGGAAGAGAGAGAGAGAGAGAGAGAGAGAGAGAGAGAGAGAGAGAGAGAGAGAGAGAGAGAGAGAGAGAGAGAGAGAGAGAGAGAGAGAGAGAGAGAGAGAGACACAGAGATTATAATAGTCCCCAATTAATTACTAAAGCTAATTACTGAGGGCCTTTATATAGTTGATTTAATCCGTCAACATTTCCTAACATAATAACATGTGATCAATGTCAAGTCTTAGAGTTAATTTAGTCCGCCAGTATTTCCTAAGGTGTAATTACGATTATGACACTGCATAAGTAGATGCGTGAGAGTTATGATTATCTGAGCTACAGTTAGTGGTTAGTCAGGGATGGATGAGTATGACTTTGTTTGTGTGTTGTGGTTGATTAGTGGGTCATAATGAGGTTGATGCTGGTGGATGACTGGGAGATATACACACCGATAGATTGATAAATATAAATAGATGGATGGATTGGAATACGGATAGATAGATAGATAGAAAGACAGACAGATAGAGAGATAAATATACGGATGGTTGAAAAGAAAGACAGTCAGATTTAGTTGGTTGGAAGGATACCACATTATTTTATAGATCATGTCAGGAGTTTATAACCTAATTTCCTATTCCTAATTGGTGGTAGTGAGCGTGAGTGCTGGCGATCAAATTATCAATGTGGTCGCTAGAAAGTACTACATTATTATATACTCCTTTCCGAGAATTATTTTAGTATATCAAAAAGAAAGGGTTTTGCTTGGATCATGACATATATTTAGTTTTGGTTGAAGTTATTGTTTATGTTCTGCTGGTACTTCCTCTCAAAAAATCGAGTATAATGTATGTTAACAATGTATTTAATTATCTGTTTATAGAATCCACGAAGTAGAATGGATTGATGCTTTAGGTCCTGTATACAATCGGTTCCCTTCAAGCACATATTTCGCCCTTGGTGTTGAATACTTATGATACGCTGACCCTAAACTTTCTGAAAATATTACCCCAAGACAAAATAGAGTGAGACGGTCTTCCTGATTTCCGTAGGCTAGTGTGACTATAGATTTAATAGGAATCACTTTGTAACTTCATCTATTGTATACGTATCTCCAGGCAGGTAAGGAATTCAGTGAAGGGATGTGTCTATTTATAAGTAGAGAGTGAGTGAGTGAGTGAGTGAAGAAGGTGAACATGTCAAGTGGTGGGTGTAACAGAAAGTAAAGTAGTGCGTGAGTGAGTGTACGGTATGTGTGTGTGTGTGTGTGCGTGAGTGAGTGTACGGTATGTTTGTATGTGGCGTCGGTGAAAGTGGAGAGGAACAGGAGAGTGAGTGGTGGTGGTGGTGGGCGGCTGCGGTGAGGCTGTGTGTATGCGTGCATGTTAGGTGTGTGTGTGTGTGTGTGTGTGTGTGTGTATGTGTGTGTGTGTGTGTGTGTGTGTGTGTGTGTGTGTGTGTGTGTGTGAGAGAGAGAGAGAGAAAGAGAGAGAGAGAGAGAGAGAGAGAGAGACAGACAGACAGACAGAGACAATAAGAATGTTGGGTGGGTGAAGGGGTGAATGTTATAAATACCTGTAGTGAGTGTTATTGAGAGAATAAACTATGTGTCGGTATGTGAGTTGGGTCTCGAGGGAAATGCTTCGTTGAGAGAGTAGTAGTAGTAGGAGTGATTAGATAAGGTGATCAGTTATCTCACAAGTACTACTGGCTTGACAAGTATTATTCAAATTGAAGATGTATGGTATAGTTGGATGTAGGAATTCGTGGTACAGCCCAAGTGAAAGATGGAAAATTTCTCCCAATATCAAGTTCCTTAGTGCCAAATAGGAGAAGTCAGGGAAAGAAGTGGGTATTGAGGATGGTAATAAAAAGCAAGTACTTGATAATAGACACTGGTTACTCAAATGGGACAAATATCTTTCACCGGGGCTGTACCATACCTATTCCTGAGTCTAACTGTACGGTAGTTGGTTTGAGGTGTAATTTTTTTTTATTTATTAGTGAGAGAAATAGGGTATTGGATAGAGAGTGAGTGGACAGTAATTAATTTTGGAAGTGGGTGCATTTAAATGATGAGTGGTAGTAGAAATATTGATAGTGATGGTATGGTGAAATGGTGGATGTATTAATAGATGGTAGTAAGGGTAATGGTGGGGATGGTGAATTGAAATACTATAGTGGATGGTGATAGGTTTTTGCCTGTGTGTGTGTGTGTGTGTGTGTGTGTGTGTGTGTGTGTGTGTGTGTGTGTGTGTGTGTGTGTGTGTGTGTGTGTGTGTGTGTGTGTGTGTGTGTGTGTGAGGGCGAGGGGAAGTGTCTACATAATTATTACCGGCTGGAGAAGTTAGTGACTGTGACTGTATTTTTTATGAGGTGAATTTAGAGTGACTGTGTGTACTTGGATAGATTGGTTGGTTAGTGACTGTCTATTTTGTTAGATTAGTTAGTGACTGTGTGTTTTGTTAGATTAGTTAGTGACTGTCTATTGTGTTAGGTTAGTTAGCGAGTGTGTGTGTTTTGTTAGAGGATTTAGTGAGTGTGTGTACTTGGATAGAATGGTTGGTTAGAACAACATTGTATATTGAATTACTGTATAATCTATTTTGAATATACTTGTGTGTTTATATTATTAATTTGCTTCCATTAATTTCTCTGCCCTCGTCTATTCCAAATTTAAATTATTATCTTTCCCATAACGGTTACTTGTTTGTTTTTTTAGATTGATATACACTAGATATCATTATCATCTCGCCCTTACGATTATCTAGGTGGAGTGTGATTACGATAGCATCAAGATTACAATTCAAATCTTATGTCGTCATTCTATCTGCAACGGCAAAACATGATTCTCATCTCGGTACTTCCATTTCAATTACACTTGAGCCTTTTGTAGCACGCTGCAATCTCAGTTTTTATATACTGGTATGCAGCCTAATTGCCAATCACCTGGAAGGCACTGTAATGGTAATGGATCCTACCTGTTGTGTGTGCGTGTGTGTGTAGGTGCGTGTGTGTGTGTGTGTGTGTGTTTGTGTGTGTGTGTGTGTACGTGTGTGTGTGTGTGTATGTATGTATGTGTGTGTGTGTGTGTGTGTGTGTGTGTGTGTGTGTGTGTGTGTGTGTACGTGTGTGTGTATGTATGTGTGTGTGTGTATGTGTGTGTGTGTGTGTGTGTGTGTGTGTGTGTGTGTGTGTGTACGTGTATGTGTGTGTGTTTGCATATATATCTAAGTATGTGAGTGTGAACAATACCCACTATTAATGTAGAGAAAGTCTAGACAGCTTTTTACCCAATTTGACAGTGGTGCCCAGTGAATGTCTCCAGTAAAGACAACAACAACAACAACAACAACAACAACAACAGTAACTGGACCAATCACTGCCATCTTGACTGACTGGGAGAATGTACTGACAATTATTACCTCTAATTTGTAGTTATATATTGAGACACAATTATTATACTTCGTGGAGTTGGATACCTAAATATATGTTAAATTAAAGTGAGAAACATTAACATTATTTTTAAAAAACATCCACCAACTACCATATTATTATTATTATTATTATTATTATTATTTAAACATTCTACTCTGTTTTGAAGCCCAGGAAATTAATAGCTGAAGCCTCAATAAGTATTTATAAGAGGTTCACTTTTACACAGTCTTAAAATAATCTAGTAACAGTCAATTATTATATATATTATGAGCTTAGGAGTATAGGAAGGATACGAATGTACACAATCTCATTATGATATTCCCCGTCCCAGAAGATACCTAAGGTGGTCATTAAGACGATAGTGTTATTTTCTCACCAGCTTACATTTGCTCTTTCCAGGTAATAATAATCCTGGGAAGAATATAGTACCGTATAATATTATTGACAATTACACACGGCGAGATTTGATTAACTTAATAATGATGTTCTCCCAGCCATAAAACACACTTGACCATTTACTCACTTCCTACGGCGGGCTAATTGACAGTCCTTATTATTTTACAGTGATTATTATTACAGTATTCATCACCATC
The DNA here is from genome assembly GCA_034508575.1 of Petrolisthes manimaculis. Taxonomy (NCBI): domain Eukaryota; kingdom Metazoa; phylum Arthropoda; class Malacostraca; order Decapoda; family Porcellanidae; genus Petrolisthes; species Petrolisthes manimaculis. The sequence goes on from JAWZYT010000466.1 coordinate 222,590, forward strand.
ACGATTATCATCATCCCTATCTTTATCATTGTTAATCATCATCATTATCATCACTGTTATTATCATTATTAACAACATCCCAGCATCATCTTCATCATCATCACCATCATCATTATCACCATCATTATCCTATCCAGGGTTCATATGAACCCTGATCCTATCATCATAATCACCATCATTATCCCTATCATCATCGTCACCATGCATTACTATCTACATTATATTGATCATCACCATCACTATATATATCATTACCACTTGGATTTGATTTCTATTCTCTCTTGTTATGTTTCCCGGGGTTGGAATTCCCTCCTCGCTACGATGACGACGATTCTAATCTTCTTCCAACTTGTCCCGTGCGTCCAAGCATTACGACGTCACGCTGAGTAGCCCACCTTCCAGTCATACATACGCCTCGTCTTTCAAAACAAAAAAACTGGCCTCTTTATTTTTCATTTACTATTTACTTTTATTATTACTACTTTCCTATTTTTCCTTTTGCTATTTACTTTTATTATTACTACTTTCCTATTTTTCCTTTTACTATTTACTTTATTATTACTACTTTTCTATTTTTCCTTTTGTTATTTACTTTATTATTACTACTTTCCTATTTTTCCTTTTACTATTTACTTTTACTATTACTACTTTCCTATTTTTCTTTTTATATTCTCATTATAGTATTTTCCTCGTGGCATATTGGTGGCTTTTCCATTTCTTCCTCAACATATTATCTATATTTACAATAAGCTCGAAATGTTTTATTTTTATTATTTTTATTATTATTATTATTATTATTATTATTATTATTATTATTATTATTATTATTATTATTATTATTATTATTATTATTATTATTATTATTATTGTATGGTGAATGTGTTTGTACGATGTTTATGCTTTATATTATCTAGGTGAGGCGACAGTACTTTTGTTGGTGAAAGTACTGTACACTCGTATATGATTACAAGTTTACAAATGAACACACTTTACGAGTTCCTTCTAGCACAACACAACAGCAACATCAACGCAACTCAATAGAAATTAGACCAAATAAATACTGTTTGGGGAAGAATATCTCGTTGGTAATGGAAGGCAATTGATTCTTCAAAACTATGCCTGGAAACAAACGAACTTAGTGTTGCCATTAGGGGATCTGTTTCATGGCATAGTTAGGAGGAATCAGCAAACCTCCAGTTCACCTACAAGAGATTCTCCACTTGTCTTAAGGTGTTGTTTACTTTGTTTAAGAGAACAGGAACGTGACGGAACTATACTTTCTCTAACGTATACACTCACTCGTTATAACAACTATTTGTACACTCCCCACGTGACCCTTTATAACACTACTGGAGATTAATTTTGGAAAAACAAGCAGGACAACATGAGCTACAGTGATCATTCATTGTTCAGATTACAGTATCAGAACAAATTTCGTGTTTTATATCACCGTAATAAGTATCCTTCATGAGGCGCTCACAGACATACACATATTTAAGCTATAATTGTTTCAGATTGAATGGGAGTCATCACAATTGTATTAATCTTCGTTTACTTAAGAATTTTGAACATAATTTATAATACTTAACCTAAGGTTACTGTGATTACTTTAAATTATGCTGTACAAGTTTGCAAACATACACTGTCCTCACTAAAGTAGTAATTTTGTAACAATGTTATAAATACATGATAATATATGCTGCAAGGAATGGCATTTATAGAGATTGCACTGACAAACATCAAAACACTGTCATGTCTTGTTCTCTGGGAATGGTAAGCGGCGTGAGAGTAGACTTAACAAATCACACTAAAACTATCACCTGTTCCCTTTCTCTGACGTCCTTCATACTCCATCCTCGTGACAAACATGCTCAGTTCTGGTTCACGACTGTCCTTCAAGCCACTTAAGGGGTCCTATTGTTTTGAACTGTGACAGAAAACAGACTACTTCGGTAAATCAGTAGGGGATCTGTTTCATAGCATAATTTGGATGGCTAAACAAACTCCAGTTCCAGATAAATTAAATGACCTCCTTCAAACGAGTAGAAGAACGATGTCATTCACGCCTTTCTTTTATACACACAAAACACTGCCGTCGGATGAAGAAACTTAGACCGGGTTTATGGTTTTCGAAGTCCTTTTCAAACCCAATCGTCGAGTCCACTATAAATGTGTACAGGCCTATAATATATATGATTATTTTTTTACACTTTCGGTCGTTCGTTTCATCAGTCCACCGGGTTTGACTGTACAGGTGGACGGTCCATCTCTGTGCACTAGTGTGACACCAGCTCAAGCGAGTATAGGTAATATTATGGTACTGTACGAGAGGGGAGCACCACCTGACACATCCACACTACACGGCTGACGAAGGCACACTAACGGAGGCACTGGTCCACTACCGAGAGAAGAGGAGGAGGAGGGAGGGGAGGGCCAGTTGCTGCCTGTCGCTCCCTCCAATACACACACACACACACACGCTCGTGCCGTCTAGACAGAGAGAGAGAAAGAGATAGAAAGAGAGAGAAAGGAGGAGAGAGTGACGGACATTCAGATTAACAAATACAAATAGATAGTTCGATGAATAAATTGATAGATGGATAAATATATGAACAGATGGACAGGGAGGCACTCAGACAGACAACATAAACATAAAATGAACGTAAACATTGTGCAAGGAAGAAGGACCACACATATACCACAAATTTCCCAACCCCTCGCCAGTTCTAAACACCAATACTATTTTTATATATAGTATTTTTATTTATAGTATTTTTATTTATATATATATATATATATATATATATATATATATATATATATATATATATATATATATATATATATATATATATATATATATATATATATATATATATATATATATATATATATATTTATATATATCTATATATATAGTATGTATATATATAGTATTTTTATATTATGGTATTTATATATATAGTATATTTATATTATAGTATTTTTATATTATAGTATTTATATATTATAGTATTTATATATATAGTATTTATATATATAGTATTTTTATATGTTCCTCGAGGCGAAAATAGAGCATTACATTAACTCCAAGACTCAAATAAAAATCCACAATACGATCAGACTAGATTTTGAATGGAGTGAATGGGTAAATGAATGTGTAATTGGGCAAGTGACTGAATGAGTGAGGAATTGAAGGCGTGAGTGAGTGAATGTGTGAAGGAATAGACGAGTAAACACATAGTTAATTAAATATAAGAGAGTGAGTAAATTAATGTATCGGGTCTGGCAGGAAACAACTCCAACAGCAATAATAATAAACAAACAAACAGCAACAACAACAACAACAACAACAACGGGAAGAGAGAGGAGAGAGAATAATTAAAGAAATGGAGAGGTAGAAAGATATCATGAGAGGTACTGAAAGGAGAGAGAGAGAGAGAGAGAGAGAGAGAGAGAGAGAGAGAGAGAGAGAGAGAGAGAGAGAGACCCTACACACATACTGTAAACGAGAGAGAGAGAGAGAGAGAGAGAGAGAGAGAGAGAGAGAGACCATACCATACAGAACACTAGAGTATAACTTCTTCCGTCAGTCTCAATGGACTAGACTGGAGTGAGGCAACTTCCGCAGGTTAAGTTAGTGAGTTAATTGTTTATGAGAGACTTATGCTGATTGGCTACACACGGGGGTCAATGACTCTATGGGCCAGGGAGAGAGAGAGAGAGAGAGAGAGAGAGAGAGAGAGAGAGAGAGAGAGAGAGAGAGAGAGAGAGAGAATGCCAGTAATGTATGTCTGTATGTATTTGTATGACCTCCTTAATTAAATATAGGGTTGTACAAGAGGAATATATTATTATGTCAAACAACTGAATAATCTTAGTACATTTTATTGTGAGTTTATTTATTCGAGGGAGTGAAGTGTTGTCAAATTTTATGTTACAGTATTTATTTGTTTATCTATTTATCTATATATTTATCTTCTTTTTACCTGGCAAAAATAAATAGATTTCCTTTTAATAATAATTATTAATTAGTGTTCGTTAGTGCTTCCTATGCTGTGTGTGTGTGTGTGTGTGTATTACTGTTTTTTTTTTTTTTATATGGGGTTGTAATTGGTTCAGCTGGGTTTTTATTATTATTATTATTGACAAACACCAACAAAAGGCGTGAGACGAGATTGCTAGTTGAGCATTTTTGTTTAATGTAACTTCGTTCAGGAGTATCATTATTAATATTTCTTCAATAATACACTGCTGTTGTGGGATATTGTGAACATGCAAGAGCCCTTCTATTTTCTCTATTTACTCTCTCTATATGCTTAATTAATTTATTCTACAGTATTACCTTAGCTACATATAGACTGAAATATTACACAACGTTATTTTAAAATTACGTACTTTTTATGATTTTGTAATTAAGTTTGAATAATTTAATTATACGTGTTACCTTAATGAAAATTACAGAAGTAAACAATAACGAAAAAGACATTAGTATGAAACAGATATTTATTTAGTTTAGTTTTAAAGCAGTTACCAGTATCATCGCTACCTGTTCACGTTCTCTCAATGCTAAGTTAACTGTAGAAAACGGTTGCTTCAGCTACTGTTTTAGGGGAGTAACCTCGGTAGTATAACCTCATGCCATTTTCTTCCATACCTTCCTATTCCACTCTAATGTAACCTAACCTAATTAAACCTATCCTAACAAACCTCTCTGATTGTTCAACAAAAAATCTTAGTGCCTTTGAATGGATACCTCTTCTCTACATCTTTTCATGCCATTCTAAATTTTCTCATTCATTTTTACTCTAACGTAACCTAACTCTTCCAAATCAAACCTATCCAAATCCAAACCAACCCCTGTGAATCTTCATTTAGCCAAGGACCACTCGTGTGGTTCTTGCGTGGCGACCACCAAAGCGCCCATGTGTCCTGGGCCTCAGAGGCGTCAGTATTCCCATTGCTCGGTCATTTTATATAATGTGTGACTTATATGTACGATCTTTTCTTGATTTTTATGTACTTCACTTGTCTCTCCTCCCTCCGACCTTGCTCAAACCTCTTGAAAAACTTCAAAATGAAGCTATGCGTATCATCTTACACTGCCCCAGATCAATTCAAATAGTCAATTCAACCTCTTTCCTGTTCATAAAATAATACATATGTTAAGTATCTGTTTTGGCACACAGTGTCTGCCAACATCTCCCTTTCCTACTGCCAATTTTACATCACTTATGGTTATGGTCATCTCTAATTACACTAAACTGGAGCAGGTCAAGTAGAACAACTTCACAGAATCCGTTCAACACTTTGTCCAGTTCTGCATTTAATTGGTAGGGATCCTAGTGATATCCGTCATGACCTACTCACACCTCTTCACACCTATATACTCATTTCCTCCAGTTTGGAATAGTCACCCCAACTATCACATACACACCTTTTAGTAAATACAAGCTAGACCGTCTGCTACTCCTTACACAATTTTCCATACTATGTGTGTACTGTATATGTGTATCGGGTTATGTACAGTGGGCGAAGGGAGTGATGTCGCCTCGCCTGCCCTGAAGGGACCCACGGTGTTCAGGGGTTCGTGTCAGTGGGTGTCGTACGGCTGGGTGGGTGTCGTGGGGCTGGGTGGGTGTCGTGGGGCTGGGTGGGTGTCGTGGGGCTGGGTGGGTGTCGTGGGGCTGGGTGGGTGTCGTGGGGCTGGGTGGGTGGGTGGATGAGTGATGCTGCGGATGTTGCTGTACAATATGTTTGTTATTGTTACTTCATATTATTATCAATGTTGTCTTTATTCTCTTTCATGATATTACTGAAATTATATTACTTATATTTACTCATATTAATTTCCCACCATGTATCAAATAACTTTATGGCCTTTAGAGTCAACGTTCCCCAGAGTGTTGGGGCTTGACCTAAAGGTAAAAAAAGAACGTTTAAAAAATAATAACAATAACATCTGATACACGATCGATGATAGGGTCCCTTATTTATATATATTCAGACTGAGCGCCCCTTTGAACCCGAGCTCTCCCCATATACCTCTTCAACTGTCCCTCATTCATTTCCTTCAACTTTTCTGTCCAGTTTATCTTCGTGTACAAAAAAAAGAAAAAAAAAAAATACTCTTCAATTCTTTACTCGATTAGAGGATTAAAAGTGTTCGACTGAATATGGAAAGTAAATTGATACAAAAGTTACACTATAGGTAGACTATATATTGAACGTTTAATACACAAAACCTATTCGATACTCACTATTCCATTGTTAATTCGGTTCAAACGTACATACATACATCATACAGTCATATATCTAAAATTATACATACATACATACATAGAGAACTATGTCGTAATATATATTCTTACACACATACAGTCACTCATAATTTATCTTATATAATATTTCTCGTATTTATGTTAAGAATTTATTTTGGATTAGCTGTACATAATATATTTTAAGACATCCATAAGGCTAGAAGTACAGCTGGTTTATAATATTTAGGGGGACAATACACCTTTGATATGTTGGAGTGCCTTGATTCCTCCAAAGTATACCAGGAAACAGGACCTGATGAACAAACAAAAAAAATAATGGTGGTCTGTTGCTTGAAATAGTTTGGAGGAAGCAGTTACTCCAGATTGTCCAAAACTTTACTGTACTATGCCCTCTATGTAATTACCTAACAAACTGCTACAAAGAAATACAAGTAATTAAGTCGTTATCATTATGTGATACAAACGCAACAATAATGATATCAATAAATGTATAAATAAATGTATATATACTGTAATAATTTTATCTAAGCTTAAAAGGTAAAATATAGAGGAAAAGAAGAGACAAGTGTGTACTGGAACAACTGGAAGTGAGAGTGTACTGGAAATGACAAGTGTGTACTGGAAATGACAAGTGTGTAAAGGAAATGATAAGTGTGTACTGGAAATGACAAGTGTGTACTGGAAGTGAGTGTGTACAGGAACAACTGGAAGTTAATGTGTACTGGAAATGACAAATGTGTATTAGAAGTGAATGTGTACTGGAAATGACAAGTGTGTACTGGAAGTGGGTGTGTACTACTGTAACTTACTTGCTAAATTACCGAAGTCTATTTGGCATCAAGATATTAATATTCATAATAATACTAGAGGTCCAAGGTATCATACACAAACATAATAATAATTACTACTGGCTAAAAATACTGGAATAATACATATGCCTTCGTGTATTAGAATTTGAATATACAGGTAAATACTTTTATTCTATACTACTGTGACTTGTAGCTGAAGAATTAATAGCAGTGAAATAGGAAAGTTTAAGGGGCCCTGTGATGTTGTCAGAAAATTGGAGGTAAATGAGTCCCTCAAATATTACATGTTATAATGGCCAGACAAACATGAATGGTAAAAACACAAAAAAAAATTCATACTAAAGATCTTCAGTTTGATCCTATCCGTTACTTAAGTACTTCCTCCTCAACAAATATTAATCTTATTCATTTAAAATTTAAGGTCAAATCTACTGCTGGGTGTTCTTCAGTAACAAAGAGTCTCGTGTGCTGTAATGTGCATAGTCTACTGCTTCTAAGAAAATCTGGAGTAGAATCATCACTGTCAAGACCTGAGACTCGTTCTAAAGTAACTGATGTTGTTTTATGATCCTTTACAAAGCGTGCATCCTGGTCTGGTGTGTTGGGTTCGAGTTTAGGATCTGTCAGTACAATTTCCTCTACAAACAAACAACACACACAGTCGGGTTTATAAGCTCTATATAATAAGTACAGTCACCACTAAAAGTCGGGTGAATGAAAGTGGCCCATTTCAGTGAATATTATGAATTATTGTAACAAAGCCAACGTATATTATTTGCATCATTCTTCAAGGCCGTTTAATTGAAAGGTGTTGCAGGACTTTTGGTCGCGACTGTACGAATATCACTCAGTCCTTGTTGCTGCATGTTTAATTTAGGAATACTTTCTGTTCCCCTCCGGCAGAGTTTTCTTCAATCAATGTCCAACCAGCTCAAAGGATGGAGAGAGAAACTTGGCCTTAGAGTGTGTGTGTGTGTCTTGTGTGAGAACCTGCATGGAACCTGGCACTCATGACTCCTGGCACCCCACGCCTTCACCTACCTGGAAAGAAAGGTATATACTAATGTTGTAGTTGAGTTCTCATCGGTTGGATATTAATTCACAATAGCTGAAAACTTTAACAGAATGTCTTAGGGTTATAAGAAGATATATGACTTACTTTCATCAACTTACTTTAATCAACTTACTTCCACACTATCATTTGTTTAATTAATGTGGATTTGTTATATGAACTAATTAGATAATCTCATCAGAAAGACCAAATAACAGACCAATTAGTATAGACCTTATAAAACTGAAATAATAATAACTCGCTCATTGTTATACCCATCATGTCATACCTTGTAAATTCGAGAACCATTCTACCCATTCTGAAAACTGACAAAAATGGCTGGGACTATTGAGAGAAATATTCCACACGTTGGTAATTATGTTTATAATAATGATTGGGTTGTGTAGGAAATCAGACCATACCACCGCGATATTTTATTTTATGGTGTGTACATACAGCTTCAGTCACATATTGATTGGCAGGCACATAACATAATCTTCAGACACATATAAATTATCAGTCACATAAAAATTATCAGACACATAATTATACAGTCGTCAATCACATATAGAGAGGAAGGCACATAACATAATCTTCAGACACATAACATAATCTTCAGACACATATGAATTATCTGTTATATATACAGTCGTCAGTCACATATAGAAAAGGTGTCACATGTATTTTTTCCAACCCACACCCACCGTCACTAATTTGGAAAGGTAGTGGAGTTGCGTGTTACTTCTCATATTATTTTCCAACCTGACTTCCCCGTGTGTGTGTGTGTGTGGCGTGGGAACCTGCTGTAGTGGAGGCATTGGGTTTTCCTGTCATGGGAACAGAATGGGAAGAGTAAGTTGTTCTCTGGGTGTTTGCTAAATCGGGTTTGTTTCTTTTTCTGTGCCCTCGTTCATTTTACGGAGAAGATTGAGACTTGACGTTTTGGATTTTGTGGTTAGCGGCTTGACATTCTCATTCGACTTGTAATTAACTTATAGAAAAGCATCCGGATTAAAAATACAAAATAAATACTTATTTTACATGTAGCCTATCAATATATTAGGAAATTTATGATAATGCCTAGATATGGGAATACAATATTATATCACTATAATCTAAAAATACGGAAATATATTATTATGAAAATATGAAAATACAAAAACATGAAGAGAATTATAATATTTTCCCAGGCTGTCCCACAAATCAGCATCAAGGCGTAGCAGCATAATGTGTGGCGGGGTGTACCCAGTGTAGCCTGTCTACCTGTCAGCTTCAGAGAGACACGATACAAGGGAAGGAAATTTGGCTTGGCTGAGGCGTGACCAAAGTTCCTGTGTAATATAATGTATGTATGTATCTCGGATATTCTGCCTTTCGTGCACACACCTATGACTGCCAGCACACACACACACACATACACACGCTCACGCACATCCTTCCATATAAACATTCCTGTATCACACACACACATCCTTCCATTTAAGCATTTCTAAATGAAACACACACATCCATATAAACATTTCTATGACACACACACACACAAACACACACACACACACACACACACACACACACACACAAACACATCACAGAAGTAGGTTGCTAGCTGAAGCATGACAGGGGGTTCTTCTCCGGTTGGCCTTGAACAGAAGACGACCCTGAATATAATCCGTCCAGCCCATCATCACCATTCCAGACACTCGGTTACACTATGAGGATAATTCCCTGCTTACTCACTCACTGTATCATTCAAACTTTAGGAAACGACGTGGTGTGAGAGTGTTCAACTAGAGTACTGAATATTTTACCTTTTTCTATCCTGGATTTATAGATATTAGTGATTAGGTTTGGATCCCATTGAGTGTTTGTTTGTGTGTTGTGTGTGTGAAAGTTCTTGTGTTGTGTTGTTTTGTTGTTGTGTGTGTGTTGTGTGTGTGTTGTGTTATGTTGTGTTGTGGGTGTTTGTTTGTGTGAATGTTATGTTATGCGTTGTGTAGTGTTATGTTGTGTGTGTGTGTGTTATGTGTGCTGTGTGTTATCTTATGTGTGTGCGTGTGTGTTGTGTTATGTTATGTGTGTGTGTACGTGAGTGTGTGTGTATTTCTGTGAACGCAATCAACCTACAGCAAAAACTTCTCTTAACAAAACTCCGACAACACGCCCCGATTACCGTCATTAGAGGCGGACACATTCCCCCTCCAGGCAGTCACTCTCTCAGGCTTGTTTACCACCCTACCCTCCCTCTCTCTTCCTGCCTCTTTCTCTCCCTGCCTCACTATATCTTCTTGCTTCCTTCTCTCCCTGCCTCTCTCTCTGCCTCTCTCTCTCTCCCTGCCTCTTTCACTCCCTGCCTCTTTCCCTTCTTATTTCTTTTCCTTCTTATTTCCTTTCTTTCGAGCCTTCTTCCCTGCTTCCTTTCCTCCTTCTTTCCTGCCTCCTTTCCTCCTTCTTTCCTGCCTCATTTCCTCCTTCCTTCCCTGCCTCTTTTCCTCTTTCCTCAGTTGCCTTCACCTTGGGTTACTTAGGAGATTCCGTTTAATACAGAACAATGTTACATGTCACACAGGCCACCTCAAAGGTTAATTATTTCCTCGAAAGTCTTGCAGTTTAGAAAACCCGCGTGGACACACTTATTGTCAAAATATTATATTAAATTTGTTTTTCCATTGATTATCTGACACTTTTTCGTTAAAACACTTCTCTCACAAGTCAATATTTACCGGTACATTATGGCTCCTCCACATTAAAAAGTATGATAGATAGATGAAGGCTACCAACCATTACCAAAAGGTCTACAAGTGGAAGATGAAGACACTTACTGCTATTCGAATGTCCGTCTTCCTAAGCACTGTGTCCGTCGATATTCCCTAACTTGGTGCATGGCTAAGGCAATGCGGTAGTGTACATGTGGGTGGGAAAGTTGGGGTGAGAGTGTTCCACCATCAACAACAACAATAACGACAACTAAACAACAGTGTGGGAGAATGTAGGTCAACTGAACCAACTTTCCTCTCCATATATTTTGCTTCCTGGTAAACACATCAACAGTTCATAACATCCACTTTGGTATTGGCTTGTATGTAACTGACTGGTTCAATAATTATCTGTAGTAAACTTCGTAAAGGCAAATCGAACCGTGATTGATCAAAACTTGCTTCCCAGGAGTCAGGAATCACGAAATAACCAATCAAATGCATTCATTATGTTTATTTCATTTTGGATCATTTGCGTTCATCATACGAAAAAAAATACAATAGATTTTGCGTTACAAGTTCTGGAATATTATTAGTTTATTGGTATCTTATTATCATCCAAAGGTTATCATGCGGTCAGAGCAATATATTATCCTTGGGAGGTTTATTTTACATACGGTACAGTGTCGGAGGCTAGAATGAGTGTCACTATCTCTGTATGTGTACAATGAGAAATAAAACTCGTGTCAACTTTGAGTCCAATAATTTTTTTTTGCTTATATATAACAAAAATTGGTGGAATGGTTCGTTAGTTTCCAAATTTTTTTCACTAATCATTTTGGAAGTAATTTTTGTCATGCTTTGTATCCAAACACTGGGTTAATGGAGACTATTCTATTGAGCTGCTCTCCTAGGTCGATCCTTGAACGCCGAAAATGTATCATACAAAAAAAGTCTTGATAATGTAGGAACTCACTGGTTGTATGAATTTGGATGTGTATGATGACTATGCAGACATCTTTGTGTAAGTTAACAATGGGTATATATATAAGTAAGTCTCTTCGTGTGTGTTCTGCTTCCGTCATCGGTTGGACGTTCACCATAACTATGTTCAGGATGTGGAACAATAACTTCTTACAGAGGGTAATTATTATTCTCCTGTCAGCCAGTATTTGTATGTGCTTGCTGGGACAGATACTATAATTTCTTTATATGCTACCAAGAATATGATTTTGTGTATAATTATATATATAGAGATTTTTTTTCTTTTTCTTTTGTCGCGAACTTGAATTAGTACAAATATATGAAGAACTAAACACTTTCTTTCGTGAGAGCAACAATTAAAAATGAAAATGAAGACCTTGAAAATCAATCTTAGTATCTAGAGAACTGGAAAGCAAATTTCGAGAAGTAGGCCTCGGTAAAAAAACTGGTACAATTTGGCAAAGGAGTGACAGACCAAATCGACTGCGAATAAATTTACAGACATTACTGTATAAAAGAAATACCAAAATAAGAAGCTTTTACATAAACTATTTAGAGTTTTTATTACTTAATGTGATGGAAACGAACGCTTTAAACTCTCTTCCCCTTGAGGTAGAAAGGAATAATGGAGTAATCATAAATATTGTTCGTCGTAATTATTCGAATGATTTTATATTTAGTGATCGTGTGTGTGTTTTTTTTATGAAAGGTGAAAAGTAATGGATTTTGTTTTGCTCATGCATATTCATTCATACTCATATAATCAGATACCTCATCACCACTTCAAGATGCCAAAATTATCTGAGAACAGTTGTATGGTTCCAGAAAATACAACACAACCTTTAAATAATGGGTTGGTAGGTCAGGTTGGTGCATGGTCTGGGTGGTAGTGATATGTGGTCCTGTTAGTAAATGTTGTACCCAAAGCACTTGAACCTTACATACATATACACATACATATACACATACATATACACATACACATACACATACATATACACATACACTTACACATACATATACACATACATATACACATACATATACACATACACATACACATACATATACACATACATATACACATACATATACACATACATATACACATACATATACACATACATATACCCCAACATTATACCCAAAGCCCTTGAAGCGTACTAGTAGATTACTGGTTATAGTTTCCCTATAATACGCAAATAGGAACTATATTCAGTATATTTTTCGTGTGATTGTTGAAGATTATTTTGTGGCAGTCATAGTGTTATATTCTTACTGTGGGGAGCTTTTTCTGTTTGTAGTGTATGTAGCTGTTATTTCAGGAGAGAGAGAAAGCGATATAAGATCAAGAAAAAGTTAAAAAATATATATATATATAAAATGTGAATTATCCACAATACATGTAGTTTGCTCGTGAAGCACAGCGGTACATAGAAGGTCTTTGTGGCGACGTACACAGTTCAACCTGACCAATACGGATATTCTCACACTTATTGAAGGACGGATTATCAACTTAAATGAAACCTAGGATGTATTACATTTGTTTATAGTTTTTGTTATTTAAGGAGCTCATCAACTGTTTCGTAGATAACGTTAAGATAACATGATTACAAATTTCCCGGCTTATTTTCAGCTGATATTACCATTTCTTTTCTTTTTTTTTCACAAAGGGTAATCGAGCGTTTAATTAATTTCTTCTGTATTATGGAAGATGAGGATGAAATGCTGAGTCTTCCCGCTTACTGCCTTCGAATTGTGATAACCCTGGTCGAATGAGAGAAGATTTATCTCAAAGTTCAAGTGTAATAAAGTTTGATGTGGCTTCAATAGAGATCTGTGACCCCAACATTACTCCAACAACCTTTACAGTCTCATTCGTACAAACTCTCACTCCAACACCAATCCAGTTTGCCATAAACTCACAAACAGTAATGTGTGAGCGAGGAGATGACTGGACACTTAGACAGTATGATTGAAGTGTTACCAGAGAATGCTTCCCTGCTTTCCTGCCTTCAGCCAAGGCGACAGTTAACCAGTAAAAAAGAAACAAAGAATAGTTTCTGTATTGCTTATGGCGAGGACTAGATAAAAAAGATTTGATAAACGTTCTCCCATAGAAAGTACACAAAAAATGGAGTGATCCAGACTCAGACAGATAGTCCTGCCAGAAAGAGAAATACACCGCAAGACATTGGTTAAGAAAGTATATGACTCTTGACAATTAATCTTGTTGAGAATCATATGGCAAAGACGAATTACTGTTGATGAGTGAAACTTTTCTTCTCATGATGACCAGCATGTATTGGCTCTCAACCAATTCCCTAATAGAGTATATTTGCGGTTGAACACGAGCTAACAGAACCAATCAACCTTCGACAAGAATAAATATTAGCAGAACGTGAGCCAAGTACAACATTACCATCCATGAGTAAAATTATGTGTAAGTTCAATTGACCAGAGCAAGGCCAAGTGTGATACCAAGTTTGTTTGGTTATTTTTTAGCCTTAACCCTTATCGACTACCTAATGGCCATATATGTATAGAGTGATAGTGTGTGTATGTGGAGAAGTGTACGTGTATGTCAGGGTGTGTGTATATGGAGAGGAGAAGTGTACGTGTGTGTCAGGGTGTGTGTGTGTGTGTATGTGGAGAAGTGTACGTGTGTGTCAGGGTGTGTGTGTGTCAGGGTGTGTGTGTGTAAGTGGTGAAGTGTCTACGTGTGTGTTGTGTGGTGTCTGTGAGTGTACTACCCTGGTGACACCAAGTCTACACTTTATACGGGTCACACACGTCGCTATTACAAGATATAATAACACTTTAAGAGGATAATATCATACGGCATATTGAGTGGCAACTAATTTCTCCAAACTAATCCGAGAAACAGGCTACGCTAACCAAATGAGCTAACATGTTTGGTTTCTTGACATTCTTTTGAGGAATCATTAGCCTCCAGGAAAGAGAAACTGCCAAAGAATAAAACACTAACTCTAGGCACATACAATACATCCCATCTAGAATATCATTAAGTCTGGGAAACCCTACATGTGATTGACCTTCCCTAACCTCACACACCTTGTTGATAGGCTTCGGTTTCTGAACTCTGACTCAATAACCGTTCCAAGCCATCACACACACACACACACACACACACACACACACACACACACACACACACACACACACACACACACACACACATTCACACACATTCACACACACACACCTCCTTCCACTAGACACATCGACCCACCCTCCTTTAGCAACCCACCATCAGCTACATAAGACACCCACTTAGGCCATCCCCACAGGCAGTCTTTAATAGGCACTCAGTCCCCTCACTTGCCTGCCACAATATTAAGACATTTCCCCTTAACACACACAAGACCAAACCCCTTCCCCTTTCACCTATACAAGGCATTCATTCTCCTTCTATTTCTTCCTCCCTCTATAACTCTCCCGTTCACCCCAACTCCATTCCAGAGTTCACCTCCCCAATTTTGTTCCCAAGAAGCAAATGTAAAATACATTAAAAAAAATTATAGCTTATTTACACCTTTGTGAAAGCAACTTCTCGACTCTGCGGCGAGGACACTGTTAACTCTGGTTACATGCCTCTCCACAGACGCCATAATCCTGGCGTTATTGCAGGTGACAGCTGTACAGAACTTTTTCTTTGTACTCACTCTAATGAATTATTATTCCAATGTTAAGATGAAAGCTGACGTAAGCCATCATTGGCTTTGGTGAACATTATTGACAGGAAACTAGATTCATGAAAATTGAAAAATAATACAGTTCTCAAGTCTGTGTCCCACGGTTGATATACTTACATCTGTATCATATTAATCTCCTCGGCACGATATACAAACTTCAATTATTTTGTTGTAATACTAGAAGATTTGACATAAAGATTTTGAACCTCCTTTGAAATGTATGATAATGCTGCGCCGAGAACTGCGCATGCCGCCGAGAACTGCGCGGGCCCCCGAAAACTGCGCAGGCCGCAGAGAACTGTGGTGGCGCAGCTTTATCATCCATTCCAAAGGAGGTTCTTATTGATTAAGGGATTCTGTGGTGTAGTCAGAAAATTGAAGTTTAACGTGTGGTGTAGTCAGAAAATTGAAGTTTAACGAGTTCTTCAAATATTGCCACGAAACACCACCTATAAGGAAGTCGCTCGTTTCGTGGCATGGTCAGGAGAAATCAGCAGTCTCCAATTTTTATACACGATCACAGGGTCCTTAATGTGGACCACTCGTAGGTACTTGACTTATCACTCTTCTACTCTCTTGATATCAATAATCAGAAGCTTAGTGAAATTTAGAGTTAATAATAGACGCTTAGTCCATTATTAACTATAAATGTCACTAAACTCCTCGTGTGGCAAAATGACAACCCTTGAAATCTCAACAAAGAGACATAACAAAAGAAAGAAAATTGAGCAGTAACATACATCTCGCTGAATTATGAGGCGACCCACATGCTTTCAAGAACAATGCTTAGCCTGGAGGGAGTTCAAATCCAAGTTCTTGTTGAGTGGTGTTCCTTCGCCGACGGCACTGCATTAGGTTACGACACAGTTCAAAGGAGGTGAAGGTCACTGAGCCTTCTCTCCTGAAAAATTATCAGACCATTGTGGCTCTCTGTCTGAACACTTCATTGCTTGGGGGGATTAAGAAGAATGTGTCAAGTCACGCCTCTCACAATATAGCCCTCACCTATAATTATGGTAGTTCATTATAGGACAAAACACCTCGCTCAGCTTTCTCTTCTCTTGTGTGCCAATGTGGAAAATATGTAAATATAATTCTTTATCAGCTGGTTGAGTAGGAAGGAAAGATAAACAGTATAATACTCACATTGATCCAATTCACGTGAGGAAATACAAATGTTCATACCAGCTACTGAGAAGGTTTCTTATAATAGGTCTGTCTTTGATATTAAATAGTTGGACATGTACTGTACGTACTTATAAACAAACTGAGGTGAGTGACCGAGAGAGAGGAAGGTGGTCAGGAGGGAAATGACCAGGACTGAGATGGCCTAGGGAATACACAGTGAGGGATGTGATAAAGTAGGGTTGCAGGATAGCCCCGGGCGTTAGGTGGTGGTGGTGGTGGTGGTGGTGGGGGCCGCGGTGCCTGGTGGTCGTGGTTGCAGCCCCTTCACTTTCCAACGCACGTCCCACTTTGTCATGTTTACAATGCTACAGGGACAAGTCGGACGGACACCCATAACATCATTACTTCTTTGTCAATTATATCATTATCATAATTTTTTCACTATGGAAATTGGAATCATGCCCATAACACGTTACCACCAATTCGTACACACATATATTTCACTGTTTGCGATTGATCCTGTCTGCAGGGAAATGCGACGAGGATTCGTACATGCTTGACCGTTTTCCAGTATGGGTTAGAAGCGTTTATTTCAACAGTTCATTGAGTATTTTCAGTGGAGATTGCAAAATTACTTCGTCCATACTAAGCTGCTCTATAATCGTTTATGTACGGATAAAATCCAGTGAATTCATGAAAGATACATACTTAAATTTTCATCAATTTCTTGTTTTCCCCGTAGGGGGGTATTGCCTGTAGTGGTGTGGGCAATACTTTAAGAGTTTTCGGGCCCCTTTGGCCCCAGCCACTCCTTTTCAGTTCTTCAACCGTCCCTCTTTTCTTTCAATTCTCTTCCTGCTTGCTGTTTCAACTCTATATTACAGATATTACCTTTTCATGGCTGTTGTTTCAAGAAATCACATCATTCAAAACTATACCCTGAGAAGATTAATTCTTGATGGATAAAAGACAGAGAGCTGTTGTACAGTACCTTTGAGCCGCGCAACTTTGCATTCACTCTTACATTACCTCGAGAATGGCAATGTACAAATAATTAGGCTTTTAGATGTCATTGAATCAACTGTATTTCGTTCCTAAATCGGTATTTATTATCCATATACATTCGTGACATGGTGTATATCATTTAAATATGGCAAAAACCTGAGTCAGCGTCTGCACATCTGTATATTATGGCACATTGTATTAGAAAAAAAGGTTATTAGTTAGTGATAAACGGTACGTAAACTAATGTCAGGTTAGTGTCAATTATCTTCACCGTATTGTCAAAACAGTATACATTATGTCATGTACAGTACAAAGGTATCATATCAGTAGGTGTTATATCAATTAATTATCTATAGACATAAAGTAATAATCTGCTAAAAAAAAAATTCTGTTTGACAAGTATGATCACATTGTTGAGTCAGCTTGTTCGAAACTCAAGAAACATGTTACAACACTTACTAGCGCAGTGGTAGATTGGTAATTAGCAAAGGCGAATGATAGGGAAATTTTAACGCATAAGTAAAGAGTAATCTAAATCTATTTCATTCAACATTATGAAAGGAAATTCCAACATAATTGAATAAAGTAAGCGAAGTTGTCTGTTTCATATATAACGCCAACAGGTACACGAATTCAGTCCTCTGAAAACACACAGCTAGGAATACAAGACCACATTCATTCTAGAAAAGTAAACGCCTACTTCTATTGTGACACCTCCATCTAGCCGTCGGATATATAGACGATAAACTCTACTTCCCTCCCTCCTTCCTGCCCTTCCTTTGCCTTCCCATAACTTGCAACCAATATAATGAGTCGCTTCCAGATACAATTCACCCTCAGCCAAAAATATCTAGAACAAGTACAGGATAATGGTGCCGTTGTGGCCAGATGTTTTGTGGCCTTCCTGTAATCACTAGCGAGCCCATTCAAGTGGCAGGTAGTACGGTGTGTGTGATACATGAATGGATCACAGACTCTGCCTTCAGGGAACAGTTGCTAAAGTCTTCTGTTGGTGATATCCCGACCGACATTCGCTCTAGATTTATTAAGACTTGACTATTTATTTCAGCTAAATAAACAATGTGATTAAAGTAATGAGCCTTGTGATGTAACGTTGTGCCTTCTTTTTTTTTTAATAGGGATACGTTGAATACGTAATCGTAATCGTGCAGAAGCAGAGGTAAATATCGCGTTTATTAACAAAGAAAGCAATGTTAAATTATGATAAACCAATATCTAAACCCTAATACTCCCTTGATAAAAATTCCTCCAAACAGTATTAGAAAACAAAACTTCAACTCATTGACTGAGATAGTCTGTTTTATGGCATACGTTGGAGCAATTGAAAGCCGTCCAAATGGTCCACACAGGATTTCCCCAATTATATGTATTGTAATTTCCGATATCATACATTAGTTATTTTTAAGTCTCCACAGAACAAATATTTAGGGGCTTGTCATGTACGAAGCAAAATCAAAGAATAGCTTTCCTCCAAACTATACCAGGAAACAAAAGACACAGACTATTACACCGAGGCATCATGTTTCCTGGTGCAGTATGGAGGAATCAGTTACTTCCAATATTTTCCTAAAGCATTTCAGGTCCCATAAAACTTGTCTGTGTTTCATTCATATTGCTGCCGGGAGAACGGAACATGACATACACACACACAGAGCATTGACAGTCACAGGGAACATTATCAGGTTGAGCCACGTATTGTGTGGCCGAGGTACACAACACAACACAACACAACAAAACACAACAAAACACAACACAGCGGTTCCAACATTCCCCAGCAAGAGGAAGGAAAGGGAAAAAAGTTAATGTCGGGGCTTGAGATGTTGGAGGAACGGAAATGTTTGTGTGTGTGTGTGTGTGTGTGTGAATTCGAACATCTTTTCCTACTATGTTCACTCGTGTTCGTTTCTTGTCTACACAGTCAGGCTAAAATATATATTTCCCACTAACCTTCCACTGCCACAGCTGATGGGGTTAATACTAATTGTTAATGAGTAAGGTTATGGAGCCAACTAGTTAAAATATTGTTCACAGGCGACGCGATGTATTGATGAAGCTGCAACGACATTGGAAATAGTAAATGTATCTCAAGTAGTGACAAATATGCACGGGGGTAAATGAAACTGTATACCAGAATGTATTGCTGTGGATATGAAACACTCTACAATCCAAACCTACCCCAAGTTATAAACCTCGTCTTACACAACAATGTAAGAGCTACATCATAGTAATCAAATATGGAAAGGTCTGTATTGTTCCCACCTTCCTGAAAACTCTACGATTAAGTACATACTATGATACATGTCATGGGTACAATTCTAGAAAAAATGCAGTACAATGCAATGCACAATGCTGTACAATGAATACATTACAGAAAAAAAAAAATGTGTGTGTGGAATTACGAAAAAATGACGAAACTATTCTTGCGTGATTGAATTTTACAGTACAGTTGCGAGCGAACATTCCTTACCTCGTCTCAGAATTCGATTTACTGGAATAAAATGTTGAACCAATGGAGAAACGGTGTTTACTTGTGTCGCCTTCCTTGCTTGTACTGAAGTTTTAGTTGTGTGAAAAGCACCTCGTGTCCGCAACTCTCCATAACAAATATCAGTATCTTCACTTTTTTAATTTCATAGATATCAGTGTCAGACAATAATGCATGTACAATAGCGGTCAGTAATTTAGATACACATAGGAGTGACTTAAGGTAACAATTTGATAATTTATCGCTAGTGGTGAGGTGTTTATTGTTTCTCTACAATAGTTTAACAGTAGCTTCTATTTTCCAACAAACAGATAGAAAATACCAAACACTGGAGCACATAATAACATTGGTCAGCGATATATTTGAATCAATCCTTTGTATATATATATGTGTGTGTATTAAAACTCATGTCCGCAACTGTACATTCAACCACAAAGCCACAACAAACACATCTAGCATCCACTGGCTGAGATTCCCCTAACTCATCCGCTTGCCTGTACCGTAGACAATTACCATGCATGTGACAATGGTGGTGGTAATGTGAGAGCGTTTAATAAAAAGAAATGTCATGTGAATTGCTGCAGTTCCACCTTTGCAGTGATGTCAATGTACAAGTATTTATTTATTTTAAACACGAAGGGATCATATGACTAACCCTCCTAACACACCTTAAGTAAATTGCATGTGAATTTCCTGAGTTATCGTGGGAAAACACTAGCACACACTAACAAGGGTGAAACCAATACCATGACCTAAACTCACTAACTGCTGAGCATTGAGCAATGTAAATGCTTAGTTGTGCTTGGTGCTAGTTCACATATCGGTAATAATAATAATAATAATAATAATAATAATAATAATAATAATAATAATAATAATAATAATAATAATAATAATAAAAATGCCTCAGTATAACCCTGGTCTTTCGTTTCCTGACATAGATCGGAAGCCTCACTAGAATAATCGAATTTTCCGGATAAAAAAATCTGAATCGGGAAAAAAAAAAAATTACAGAAATATTAAGGACATCATAAGGGGGAATTAAAGAATATATATTACGGGTCTGTTATGTGAGGAATGATGAATCAGTCCACACAACCATCTTTCAGCATCAGAAAAAAGTGGTTCGTCAACTAACTAAAACAATCTTGCCTCTCCTCTGTTCTGCCGACACGAGGTTACACGATTGCCTTATATAATTTCACATTCCAAAAACTGTAACACTATAAGCGATATCCTCTGTTCACTGTTGCTACACAATTTATGATACAGGTAATTTTGTCAATAAATATACAAAAACAGGCAATCCAGTTTCCACCTTGTATATTTCTTGCTAAATCTAGTGATCAATATAGTTACCATGTCAGAAAAATGAGCTTTCAACTAATTATAGACATTAGAAAAGAAAGAAAACTAACAAAAAATATCAGGGAAAAAAATACGGTAACAAAAGTCCTAAGCAAAAGGTTCATTGGAGCGACGGTAATGTACGAGAGACACTATTGGCACCAAGTAACCACAGAGGGCTAACCTGGTGAAGCCACGACGGTCTGTAACCTCCTATTTCTCCCTCCTCCCTCTCCCTCCTCCTCCTTATCCTCCTCCTCCTCCTCCTCCTCCTCCTCCTCGTCCTCCTTCTCCTCCCCTTATTGTGGTCGAGGTAGGAAGTATATTAAGCACATGGTCATGACTGCATACCATTTTCTCTTCGTATTTATTCATTTCTTCTTTCATTCTTTTAATCATTCATTCATTCTTTTAATCATTCATTCATTTATTTCATTCTAGCGTTTCCTTTTATAATATTCTAGTCCCTTCACATACAAACACACACTCACATTCACAAATACACATTCACAAATACACACACACACACACACACACACACACACACACAGGAAGCACCGGAATAGTAGGAGGAAGAATGGAAGGTAGGAAGGAAAGGGGGGACTTCACCGGGACCCACTGACCAGCAGCCAACCAGTTCACATCATTATTACAGGGTGCACGACGGAACGCAGTTAAGGGGGTGCGGGAATAGGGGGTCAGGTTTGGGGGGGGGGAGTTAGGAGTGTGTGGGGGGTGCAAGAGTAGAGGGACAGGCTAGGGGTGGGGTTAAGGGTGTGTGGGAATAAGGGACAAGCTTTCTATATACCCTCCCCAAGCCTGTCCCACTATCCCCGCACCCCCCAGCCACCCCCTCTACCAAGCCTGTCCCCTACTCCCACACCCCCTTAATTATGCGAGCCTTTTATAGTTAGTGGTCAACTTGGAGGGCTACTGATTCCTCCTGACTGTGCTATAAAACAAACAGATCACCCCTACTCGTTCTCTGAAGTTATGGTGGTCTGTTTCCAGGTATAGTTTGGAGGAAGCAGTAGCCCTTCATATTCCCACTATGCAACATGTGACCGACCCCCTTAAGTGGTGGGTGCACGGGGGCAGACGACGGAAACGGGTCAGTGTGGCGATGGTGGCGGTGGTGGTGGTGGTGGTGGTGGTGGTGGTGGTGGTGGTGAGTCCCGGCTGTAGAAGGAAGTAGTGCTGAATGAATGAATGAAAAGTGACCGACAGAATGAATGAATGACCGACAGGATGAATGAATGAATGAATGACCGACAGGATGAATGAATGAATGACCTACAGGATGAATGAATGAATGACCGACACAATGAATGACAAAATGAATAACAAAATGACTGACAGAATGAATAAATGTCAAAATGACCGACACAATGAATGAATGAATAAATGAAAGTGTGGATGTACTGATAGCCTGGGAAAAAAAGAAAGGGAGAAAGCAATATCTAAACTGAAAGGAGGAGAGGAAATAAAGAAGGAAAATGTAAAAGGAAGTTACTGTTTGCAAGTGGTAACCATCCCCTCCTGGTCTTTCATACACACAACTAGTCAGCTCTATATCACACTACCGTCATCCAACTTTTCCTAATACATGTAGTAGTTGACAATCAAACTTAATACCACTAACAAAGTTGATACTGAAACCCACCATCACCGCCTGAGTACTGGGGAGGCCAGACTGAGTTGGTAAGACATCCACCAGTATAATTTATCTCCCGTGCTCAGCCTAGCGTGGGTTTAAGAGGGATGTGTCGGAGGGAGTGTCATATATTCCCATCATATCATAACCCACCACAAGATACTCATGTACTCTCAGTGTATCAATCTCCTGTACGTGACATCTTCTTTGTGACGTAGGGATATTAATAATCTTGACTGAAGAACCCACGTTTGAGAATGAAGAATATTAATAATCTTGACTGAAGCAAACACGTCTGAGAATGGGTAAATATAAATCTGATTAAATTTTCTTTAAGCATCGATATACCTGTTCGTATAAATTAAGTGGATTACTGTGGATGCCAGATATTAAATAATGAGAGATCATAAGAAGAAAAGCTATGTCTTGATTTAGAGCATTGCATTCTGGAAAATCTTGAAGAAACTTTTGCTACTGGAAGACTTTCTCACCGAAGACTGAGTATGTCTGACGAGGATGAATAACAAGACGATGACGACGACAGTGATGGTACTCCTCATCCTCTCCCTCCCACTGAAGGAAGGAGGAAGAAGCTTCTCCTGGTCAACATCAACATTATCATCATCATCAACATCGTCATCACAAATATTCATCATTCTCATCATCCCAATTATAGATCATCATTCATTATCAATAACACATTTCCAAGAGACTCTACCATGGCTGACGTGTGAAAAAGAAAGTAAGGACCAAATTGCCAGGAAGGAAAATCTCTATTAATGTTTCATCTGGCGGCGAGTGGATGCATGAGTTGTCGGTGTTCTTACTTCCTCTATAAATGAGTTGGTTGGTTGCTGCCTGGCTATTATGATACATGGTGGTCTGATGACTTACAGAAGAAATAGAAAAAAATCATTATAACGTAACGAAAACTGCAACACAAGCCCAATTGCCTATTTATTTTGCAACCGTTGGTAATTTCACGTGTTTTTTTTTTGCAATCGTTAGTAATTCTTCTTTTTATCTTTTTGCAATTTATTTTTATTTGCAATCGCTGGCTGGTCAGTTGCAACAATACTCTTGACACCATCAAACGCTACACTGGTTCCCCGATGGATACACAATGTTTTCACACCACGTTCACATTTTTAATAACTTTGTAAGCTTCTTGTTTATTGTTCATGTTCACATTTTTAATAACTTTGTAAGCTTCTTGTTTATTGTTCATGTTCGTTTGAGTTACCCGCGGGTGTTATCAAAGATGAAGAAATCTTACTCTCTCTCTGCAGTGTATACGTAACAGCAACATAAATGACTTACTTTTCACTTTTTTTTAGGCAACGCCGATATATATTTTTGGAACATAAAAAGTTGTACTATGTCATGTTTTTTTAAGGATTGTATTATATATTTTATGTCTGTATTAACAACTTCATGCTTTACAGGTTATGCTTTTAAGTTTTGTTCTTGTTTTCCTGTAGTTGTTTGCTTTCTCGTTGACTTTTACACGTTTCACTAATTTTTATTTTTAACTTCACTTTTCTTTAAATAATTACTTGCTATCATTTCACATTTTCTCACGTGCTTACTATTATTGATTTTTTAATACATTTCCATTCTGTAGCGGGTCACATTATATACATTTTTTTTTGCTGCATTGTGTGTCAGAATTTTTTTATACTATTCAATAGATGAGATGAACTTATGTACAGTACAGTATGAGTGTGTACGTGCATGAGTGCGTGTGTTTGTGTGTGTTTTCGTACGTGGGTGTGTTCGTACGTGAGTGTGCGTTCGTGCGTCTGTGATGGGTTACGAGACTACGGTCATATCTGTTGACACTCTCTGACAACTTTCTTCGCCTTGAGCCCCAAGCAGCCAGCCTTGTGGTGGTGGTGGTGATGATGATGGTAGTGGTGGTGGGGGTTGTAATTGTGGTAGTGGGTGGTTGTAGTAATTGTGGTAGTGGGTGGTGGTAGTAGTGGTAGTGGGGTGGTGGTAGTAGTAGTAGTGGGGGGGTGGTAGTAGTAGTGGTAGTAGTGGGGTGGTGGTGGTAGTGGGTGGTGGTAGTGGTAGTAGTAATGGTAGGTGGAGGTGGAGGGCAACAGGAAAAACAACAGAAACGGTGAACATGAAGAAGGAATGCGGGAGGGACAATAAACCGGGGAAGGGGAGGAAGGAGGAAGGAGGGAGGTAGAGAGGAAACAGAGGCCACAAAGCCTTCCTTCCACACATAGTAAAACTCTCAGGCTCGTCACTCAGGGTTTTAGTTGGCCATACAAACGTAGCTCACTGACTGACAGGGCCGAGTAGCCATTCAATTTTAATACAGTGTAGTCAAATGGGACAACTAATGGGATACTCTTGTCGTCAGATTGAGAGGCTGTTGAATTCTCGAAACTATGCCAGGAGAGGGATAGTTTACTTCAGTGTAGGAGTAGGTAATCAGTTTTTATAGCATAGTTTAGAGGAGTCCAATCAGTAGCCCCAAAGTAAAGCCATAAGATAGCATTCCTTCTAAATCACCAAATCACAAGCTTAATCTTCTACTTTATTTATGCATGTAGGATTCACTCGGAGTGCTGACTTTCATTCGCCAGATGCAAGACTTTCGATTGTGAATATATATTAAAGCAACGAAAACTGAAAAGCGGGACGAGAATCAAAATAACTTAAGAAATGGGGAAAAAAGGCAGCTAAAAATAGGAGAAAAAAACATAGTAAAGAATGTAAATAAAAGCAACACAACAAAGCAAATGGGAGGAAAATAATAGGCAGACGAGGCGGAACAATATATCATAGCAGAGAACAAGACAGAAGAGTGATATATATGTCATGTAGCAGAGTGATCATTAACGCCTGTATGTCATGTGAAGGTGTGTTTGTGTCACTTTAGTAGATCGATCTCTGAGCCACTCCCCTTCTCCCATCTCCTCTTCCCCTCTCCTCTTCCCCTCTCCTCTTCCCATCTCCTCTTCCCCTGTCCTCTTCCACTTTCCTCTTCCACTTTCCTCTTCACCAACATCATCTCTGGAATCCAACCCTCTCCCTCTCCATCGTCAATAAAATTAATAATAATATTCTTACATCTTACACCATGAATCAATTTACCAAAATTTCAGTTAAGGGTTCTAAAGTCCTCGATCTCTTCTACAACCTTAGCGAGACTGTAGGTGCAGTAATCAGTTCAGAAAAGAGATGAGAGAGTTCTACCCAAGAGATGAGACTCTGATAATCTTTTGTTTTTGCAATGTCTATTAGTTTATTATTAACTTCGTTCCCGATAGTTTTTTGTATCAATATATTTGCTGTAGACCATCACATATACTGTATATAATCTTTATTAAATAGCATTAAAACTCCTCAAATCACTTCTATCTCTTCTCACTATCTCATGTCACACCCTTCCCTGACTCACTCAACTCCGTTACACACCGCACACTTAGTCACACCACACCCTTTGTCACACCATATAATCTGCCCTCCTCACACCACTCCTGCCACACACCAAATCCGGCTTCCCATCACACCTTGTTCACTCCTCACATCGAATCTATTCTGCCTCTGTTCACCACACCTTTCACCGGATGTAAAATTGTAGACTCCATCCTTAGAGTTTGTTTAGCCTTGGGCAAACTGGATATAACTTGATATGGTGTGTTGTTGTTTTCAGTAGTCTCATTTTCCTCCTTCCCCTTTTCCTTTCTTCTCCTACAGCTTCTCTCTTTAATTTTTCATTTTTTTCGTTCTCCTCCTCATTCTCTCTTTCTCGGCTCTCTATTTGTCCTCTTCCGCCTTCTCTCTTTTCTCCTTTCCCTTTATTATTATCCTCTTCCTCCTTCACCCTTTTCTCCTTTCTCTTCTTGTCCTCCTGTATACTCCTTCTCCTCTTCCAGCTGCTCCTCCTCCTTCTCCTCCTCTTACCGTTGCTCCTCCTCCACCTCGTCCCCCTTCTAAGATACCCTGGGGATGTTTTGCAATCAGCTGCTCCAAGTAAGTGGCTATGATGACGCCTTCTCCCCCTTCCTTCAGGCTAACACCGGACCACAAGACACTGATACCATGGTGTTTCTGGCACGTGCTTTACGGTACTCTCCATCACTACCAGTTTATTTATTTCTGTCTCCGTCGGCACTGTTATTCATTGGTTCATGATGTTATGTTATTGGTTCGGTCTTATGTTATTTTGTTCGCTTTTCTGTTTGTTGTCACCATTATGCAGACGAAAGTGTGAATTTCTACGATATATTTGAAATTATTATTATGTGTGTGCGTGTGATATTATGCAACCTTGGTAACTGGAAATAGCATCTAAAGAAGTTATAGAAATTATAATTTCAATAGTAGAAGGAACAAGGAACAAGCGCATGTTAAACAAATAATATAAATACTCCGAGAATACTTTTTGCTTAGTGGCCTTTTGAGTGATGTAAGTCAATAGCGAGTGGAAGTAAGAAATATTATTGTAATTCAGTGATCATTTCTTGTATCGAGGTCAAATGTAAAGTTATTGATTCCTCCAAAATGTACTAAGTAACAAATCACTAGTTGTATACAAAGGTACTAAACTGTTTCCAGGTATAGTTTGGAGGACTCACTAGCCCTTCAATATCACCACAACAAACGACCCACTTGCCCTCCTTAAGGTATATAGGCATTACGAATTCCTAACAGAAACTTGACTCGTATGTTTATATTCTTATTATTTCCTCTAATTTCATCTTGGTATTCGTCACTCGTTGCGAACTCACTGATGCTTTGGGTACGAACGGAAATTGCAAATGGATGAAAAAAGAAGAGTAAAAACATGTTAAGACATTAGATACACCAGTAAACGTCGGTACACACACGTTTTACCTCCACTTCCTCCAGCTTCCTCCTCCTCCTCCCCATCCTCATCCCTCCTCTCCAATCATTTAACTCACGATAATATATATATATATACTCTATAGTATATATTTTCATATGTTCCTTATCTTGTATAACTTGCTTATATCTCAACGGAATATGTAGATATGGAATATGAAAATCGCGATTACAACAGATTTCTCTCATATAGATATGCGTTAATAATGAATGAAGATGCCTTGCCATTACGAATATACATTGTCACTGACTACTGTCTCTAAGCTTTTACTTCAGTAATTATATTTTGTTAATAAATAAAACTTGCGTGTAGAATCGGATGATGTCTCCTTTCTTGTCAGGGGGAAGAGCGACCAGAGCTTGCATATGACATGAGCACTTGTCTTGTTCGTAGCTGGCTGTATAGTAAAATAATAGAGTTGAGAGAAAAAACAAATCAAGAGCCGCCTACAATTATTAACTCTGTTTGTTGTGGAGTGAGGGAGCGAGGATGGAATGGGCAGACGTCAGGGTCAGGTGCAGCCTGGGGGTACAGTAGTAGTGGTGGTGGTGGTGATGGTGGTGGTGGGCAGAGAGGCGTGACTCCAGCCCTCAGGCACAGTACCCAGCGAGGGGCACTAACACAGCCAGGGGTAGGTGATGAGGATAGAAGGTAGGAGGGGCTAGAGAAGAGAGGTATGATGGATTATAAATGATCTTCAAACAATAAGAACCATGATGGTCTTTACATGGTTGCTTGATTATACGGGTAAGGAAAAGTATAGCCATTAGAAGAAGAGCATTAGTGAGGAAACAAAGGAGAGATGAGGGACTGGAGAAAGAAACGCCAAGAGAGAGGGAGAGGGAGAAGGGGGGGGGGGGGGAGAAAACACAACAGGGTGGAAGGGCTGGAGAGAGGGAGAGTACAAGGGAGGAAGTGCATGGAGAGAAACCACAGGAGGGAGAGAGGGTAGGAGAGTGGAAAGGGGCAGGAAAGGGAAAGCACAGGAGGGAGAAGGGGCTGGAGAGAAGGAGGGAACAAGGGAGGAAGTGCAAGAGGGAGAATGGTGATGGAGAATGTGAGGAGGTATAAACCCA
This sequence comes from Petrolisthes manimaculis, assembly GCA_034508575.1. Taxonomy (NCBI): domain Eukaryota; kingdom Metazoa; phylum Arthropoda; class Malacostraca; order Decapoda; family Porcellanidae; genus Petrolisthes; species Petrolisthes manimaculis. Next base: position 251,707 of record JAWZYT010000466.1, read on the forward strand.
AGAGTCCATGTTAGCAGGAAAGGAGGAAGAAAAGTGGCCAATGGAGTAGGAAGGGTCAGAGCATAGAGGCAGGGACAGGGCATAGAGGCAAGGACAGAGCATAGAGGCAGGGTCAGAGCGTAGGAGAAGGTTGGGAGACAATAGAAGTGCAGAGGGAGCTTGGAGAATGACAACTACTCAAAGAAAATCCTCAACGACTTTACAATATGTGATATGCTCGTAATTAATTAAGTATAGAAATATCTATCAGCCGTGAAAAAGGGGAGGTGATGGAGATGAAGGAAAAGAGGAATGTGGTTTTCAAAATAGGTCTCATGGCTGGCAACAAATGATTAGATTTTGGAAGGGACCAAGATCTGAATCCATATGCTCCTTGAAATGCATTTTATCTCGGCAACTCTCGAACGAAAAGTGGTCATTATTTTGAATTTTTCTCACTCTTTTCATTTCACCGGTGAGGACATTAAGCATTCTTCTTGCATTAATATTAGTCTTTACCTTTCTCAATATAAGTAATGATAGGGAAATATGATATCTTTTCCCGTAGACTTTCACGAGTTAGTGGAGGCAACTTGCGGTCTCTGAACGCGTTATTGTTTTAGATCTTTTATTCGTCATGGCAATCGTATTCTCACTTAACTGTACGTGGATATTTTTTTAGTATTAATGCATCAGGTCTGAACAATAGCAGCACACTGGTTCCCGTCGTCTCCCTCCAGATATGACAGGGCATTATTTAAGTCAGGTAAAAATAGTGACAGATCTCCAGAATTCCAGGTACCGACCAGAGCACACACGCGGAACACACACACACACACACACACACAATGGCCACCCCGGAGTCTGTGTCTGTAGGAGGCTATGTAAGAACAGATGCATAAATGTCCTTTAATATGTAATGCTCCGTTACAGTGTTCATGGGTCCCAAAGTGTTCATGTATTTTTTATTACAAGTAGAGTGGCATTTACAAGTGCTTCTAAATTAATAATCTGTTCCCCTCAATGGAAAATATCTGGCCATAAAAGTCTATTATTTTACTATTCAAACCTTTTTTCAGATCACCTTTTCACATTGCCCAGCTCACAGTAGTTTTAATTCTTTTGTTGTAAATGTAATGTGAGAGGAAAGAAAATACTGCTGCATGAAACATTTCCTTATTTTCTTTACTCTTCCTTACAAAGTGATAATGATGAGTAAAATAATATAGATTAGATATATGACATTACTATAGAATAGAGGAAGCTATGTTACTTCAATAAACCTTCACTCAGTGTGTTCCTGGTTGTGAAGATGATGATGATGATGATGATAATGATGTTAAGAATGAAGATTATGCTGAACCAATAGATCATTCCTAGACCAGACAGAGTAACAAACACACTTCACTACTCAGACACTCGCCTCGTCCGTGCACGATCCCGTCTGGCTTTCACTGCTAAAGTTTTCGGTAAGAGAGAGAGAGGGAGAGAGTTAACTTTCTCTCGCTTCAATATGCCTATAATTTCAGGACTTGACAGAGGAATGTTTTTTTTAAGGAGAGACAGAGAGAGATGCCGGAATGAAAAAGTCGCTCCGAAAACTAATGAATTAAATGAGTATCTTCCTTATTTATTTTAAGTCCGATCGATGTAGTCATGTTGCTGAAGGTGAGGACAGAAGTATAAATTGATAATGTTTGTTCCTGTTGTACTTTCATCTATTATCTTTCTTGTGTTTGATGAATATGCTGGGAAACTTAAATACACACAAAAATATATATACAATAAACGTTGGCGAATTGTATTGTTTTCTGTTGACAATCATGTTTATCCTTCTAGCATACAAAGATATCTAGAATGTAAAAATCTAGCTGGGTTCTAGACAAAAGTTTATTTAAGTGCCATGGATAAAAGGTAAAGAGAATATCTGTTCAATTGTTTTTATGTTGAATCAGAATAATGTAGCCTTTCGTTTATTTAACCCCTTGGCAAATCTAAACATAAGTACCATCGTGGTCATCGGCTTCCTTGAACGATCAGGTCCTTTTCTTTGTATTGTCTATAATTTATGGGTCATCTGCCTTAGATACATTGGAGGACTATTGATTTCTGAAGACTATCCTAGAAAATGTTCTTGCACCTCATTGAACGAGTTGGGAATCTGTTTTGCAGTATTGTTTGGAGGAATTAGTAGCGTCCAAATGCATTCACTTCTATAGGTCTTTGATATGAAAAACTTATGTCTTATCTATATATCATTCAGGTCACTTCATGAGTGGTCGAGACGAGGTGGGGGAGGGGCCATGATTGTGGTGAAAAGATGTGAAACGTTTGTAGTGGTTGTGGTGCTGATGGTGAAACACGACAGGATGTGGTGTGGAAATGGTGAAGGAAAGGAGGTGATGGACGGAGCGAAGGGGTGAGTACCGTACTGTTGGGGCCAGAAACAGAAATATATATATGTGAATCAGGAAGAGTCGGTGTGGAGCGGCAGGAAGGAAGGAATAAAGGTAATGAGAGGAGGTGAGAGTGAGCCAAAGAGGAGGACTCACTCTTGTGGTGATTCAAATAGGTCTCAGTCTAGTGATAAAGCAGAGTGGTCGCAATCAAGTGGCAAGGCAAAGAGGACTCAATCTCCTGGTGAGGGAAGGTAAACTGAAGTCATAATGTTTACAAGGATATAAGACTTGATGTGTGTGTGTGTGTGTGTGTGAGTGTATTTTTTTTTTTGTGTGTGTGTGTGTGTGTGTGTGTGTGTGTGTGTGTGTGTGTGTGTGTGTGTGTGTGTGTACTTGTGTGTGTGTGTTTTTTTTTTTTTTTTTGATGACACGATAAAATGGTACAAATGTTGTGCTCAGTGTTGTATAGTTTGGGCAAGTGAGAGACGTAGGACAAGCTGTGATGATCGAAAACACGAACGCACCTGTTTGAAGATGGGTTGAGAGCAGGTAGTCGAGGAAAACGTGGAAAAAACGACAGGAACATTTGTACTGGGGAACTAAATAACGAAAAACGGTATGAGACAGAATGAATGACGCTTGACGATAAAAAGAAAAGAAAAGGAGAGGTTGAAGTCATGGTTGAGCGGAAGAACGACTAAACGATTGAAAAGGTAAGACGGAAATGTAGCTGTGAGTGAGTGAGTGGGGGTGAATCGCTGGGAAGTGAGAGTTTACGTCAATGGATGGATGAGGAAGACAGGAAAAGGTATGGCTAATCCTGTCAGGGGATAAGTGTTGATGAGTGTGACGGAGACATGGAGTGAAGGATGTAGACGAGGGAAGGTGGGATGGTATCGGAATGTACTATGGAACAGAAGGAGGAGGCGGATGGTGGCGTGGCAGTGGGTACGATATAAGGAATAGAAGCAGGGGATGAAGACACAAGGGGTGGCTGGAAGTAACAGATGGTAGGTGAGTGAGGGGCACGAGGAAGTAAAAGAGAGAGGTTGGAAATGTGTGAGGAACAAGTAGGAGATGTGATATAAGGAAGAAAGGAAGGGAGAGAGGAGGTTGAGGAAAGTGAGTGTCTAGGAGAGGAAGGAGAGCGATGAGGAAGATTAGGAAAGTGATAATTGAGAAGGAGAAGAGCGTGTCTGGATGAAGGTGAGGGCAAAGTATAGGCTGGGTAAACGGAATGCTGAAAGAAGATCAGAGAGTCAAATGAAAGTTACAGAAGACCTCAGTGTTCATATTGATACGGCAAAGCAGGATAGAAAGGTGTGTGTACCTAACTGACCTCCACCTGCAAACTCTCTCACTACCTCTGACTTTTTCCCACAAGTTGTAACGGGGGTCGGACACATCTTGAATTTATATACTGCGGTTGTGTTTGCTTTAGATACCTCCAAATAGCCTTATACCATCTTACACAATATAGTGATGAGAATATTTTGATCATCGTACCATGCGTGTTATATTTTAAATCCTTCTGTGTTTTCAAATATATAAACACATATCGCGCTGCAGACACATACCTACACCATTAAATCTCTCCAAGTCGGTGCATAGTTATAGGGGCACCAGGTTTTCATAATAAAAACATAACAAATGGTAATGAATCAGACTTAATCGGGTGTGGTTACTGGAACGTCTCAGATTTGCGGCATAGTTTGGAGGAATTAGTGGCCCACTCCAATTCATCCGAGAAGACACGTTCCTCTTCATTAATGGGTTTATAGTTGTAGACACTGCCCCTTCCTCCTCCTCCAAGCCAGACCTGTCCTCTTCCCCTCACTCGATGGAGAAAAATGCCCACGAAAAACTCAGATATTTTTTTAAGCGAACTTTCTCCACTTTACTGCGACGTGATTATTTTTTTCTTTTTAATTTTAATGGAGGGCTACTGATTCCTACAAAAACACACACACCTGAATAATGCTAATGAAGATCTGTTTCACAGTAAAATTTGGAGAAATCAGTAGTTGCCGTCTCCCAATTAGCCCAAAAAAGAAGTGCAAAATATAATACAGATGTTATTAACTGTCATTTATTTTGATAATTTCTGCTTTTTTAACTCAGCGAGTAAAACTTGCTTTATTCATTAAAGTACAATATAACTTTAGAATAGGTTCGAATTTTTTTAATTACATAAAGCCTAAAGATGTGTTGAGGAGATGTAGAGCAAGGAACTCTAGACTTGAGACTGTACCCCACTTCCTCTGTTGCCTTCCACCGTGGGATGTGTGGCGTGTGAAGCATCTACTGTATTGTGGCTGGGATGACAATCTTCCCAAGTCCTGTATGATTCAGGGATAAACGTTCTGTTGGTGTTTTCATTTTGCAGTGACCTTGTGTAATTATATTAATGGAATTGACATTATCGATACTTGCTTTAACTAATAAAACAAAGAAAGTATCTATAGTCTCACTCGAATATACTCCAACCCAGCTTAAACCTTCTAGCCAGTCTTTGCATTATTTACTATAAGTGAGAAATTCTGAAGCAACATCTCAGCTTTGTGTTCTATATTTCAAGAGGAAAATATGTTGTTAAGTTCGTTAGTTGTTGTCAACCCAACTGAAGGTATCGGTTCTTCAAAACATTCCCAAAAGATTCCACCATATATTACAGTAAATGCTCTTTTTGTGACATTTTCTTTACAGATTTGAGTACCCTACGATTAGCTCCATCACTTGTTCTCCACCTCAGGTACTCCAGATGTTTATAAAATGACCGATTGACTCACCTGGAAGTGGAATCTCCCCGAATAATGTTAGAGTTGGAGACGCAACGATAAGATCAGGAGAGTAACGGAGGTCCGGGCCGTCACGCGTTTCCTACCCAGCACCGTGACTCGTGCACGTGCCACCGTGGAGGCTGACGATTTTCTGGGTCTTTGGGCTGACGAACCATTAGGGTCTCTGCCTCATATACGGGATGACTGAGTGACGTGTTGTCTGTGTTTTTGTGTACAGAGAAAATGAAGGGTTTGGGTACGCTGCTAATGGAAGTGACAACTTTATACACGTGTATTAAAAAAAAAATCTCATGCTGTAAACTGTCTCTATTCTCCCGTATCCTAAAGGGTTTTTGAGGTCTAGGGAGCTTTTCGTTTATCCTCTTCAAATCACTTAAAACGGTAGAGTACTTGTTAATATTATAAAAAATCAGAATTCAATACAGTGTCCTTTACCACCAGAGTTTAGCTGAAATACTTATTCCTCTGTCTCTCACATATGGTTCTGATGGCAACGCTAGAATAACTCCTAAACTAAAACCATATACAAGTGATGGATGAAACATTGACGAAATACTGCATCACAGGCCAAGAAATTCCACTGATCTCTGCCTGGTGATGACTTACATGACTTTAGTTTGTGATTGTCTACCGGTGAGCGTCTGTCATCGATGCTCCATTTCGCCTGACTCGACACTTTTCCAATATGTATTTGCTTAACGGTGCGTAAATCTATGATCCTTTCCGCGCTACGGGAGGAGAAGAGCTAACAACGATATTCTTCCCGTCACGTAAAAGAAGTGTCTATTGCCATGAAGAGGTTTGCTTGCGTCACACTGTTTTAAACCCGTCAGTCATCTGGGAGAGTTGTATATCATGTTCTGGCTGGATCTCTTTTTATTTTTTAAGTTCTTTATTTACCTTTAGTACAGTACAAGCCCCGTTGACATTTTACCTTCGTTTTACCTCCATTCACCATGATAGATCTTGCTGTATAGTGTATCAGCATTATTTTATGTTACTTTTAAATTCATTTATTTTTACACCTATACGGTAATACATGTGTTGTGTTCGGTATCAATTAAGCCTCTCTGAAATATTATGCCTTCATCAACCACTTTCTAATGTTAGCTTGTGATCATAATATTGAACAACGTGTTATGTCACAAAGTAATTTTCTGTTATATTAGACAGCGAAAAATATCTTTATTCTACGAAATGACTTCACAGCAGATGAAGATATAATAGTTCAACAATTTGCTCTGTTGGGTACTTGTTTTCCGCCTTTAACGCTGAGAAGATAAAGAGTTCAATTACCCATGAGAGCCGTGATTTTTACTTTCTCCCAAACCCGGTAGAGCGATGACTTTCTTCCTCTTTTGATGACACAAGTGGAAGTAATGGTTTAATTACTTATGAAAGTTCGGTATTTTGACTTCCCCAATCATAACACAGAAAAATGTTTCACAGTTTCACTTTTTCCTTAAAAGAAGATCAAGGGTTTCAATACATGATTAACATAATTATCCTGTATAATTTTGCTGCCTTTCAAAAACATGTGTAAAACATGTGTAACACTGATTGAGTTGTGTGTATGTGTGTGTGTGTGTGTGTGTGTGTGTGTGTGTGTGTGTGTGTGTGTGTGTGTGTGTGTGTGTGTGTGTGTGTGTGTGTGTGTGTGTGTGTGTGTGTGTGTGTGTGTTCATTATATATTTCTGTATGTGTACGTGCTAATAGGAGTTAATCTGAATGTTTGTCTTTGTTCGTGGGTCTGTGAGTTCAAACAATTAACAAATTTACATTCAAGTCTCACTCAGCCTCGGGGAGCCAGACCTTACAACCAGGACTCCCAGGGTTTACTCACACAAAACCCAATCCAACTACCAATAGAATAAATATGAAGATGCTTTTACTTACCGTATCCTTCTGCCTATGTGTAAGTAGACAACTCACCTAAGGAGGGAGAGAAGAGAGAATGGTTTAGTCTTGTGGTATAATTATAATGCATAAATATGTACTTATATTAATTAGTAACCACAGAAAGAGATGTCACTGATCACTACGTTTTGATAAGCAGTATACACAATTCAGAGACCTAGAAGCAGAGTGTGAATGTATCCTCTGTTCTTCAGTTATAGGCAACAACTGGACAATCCTGTGTGTATTTTCAGACAAGTAAAATAGTTTGGATGTAGCTTGAATACAATTTTGTCATGTTATCAACATCAGTCACATAATACTATGAAGTGACTTAAAATGGATACTAAAGTCAAATCATGTTCTTACTGCTGGTGGCAAAACACTGTGATGTATATATTATGACTATTTTTCTTCGTTTATCTAAAAATTTTGACATTAATTCATAGATATCAACACTGAGATGACGTAGCGTAACATCAAGGACATTTACGGTAACTCTCTTTAAAGAACAGAAATAGTATAATATGTTTGTGAGAGAAGTTTATGAATTTGCCTTTAGGTAAAAGTTAGTTTATCTGCATTCATGTAACCGTGTCTCTTGAAAGTCACTGAACAATGGGAAAGACTAATGAGGTGAAGTAAAGAGAGAGAGGGAGGGAGGGAAGAGTGTGATTGGGATTTTCTCAGATGAACCGTGTCATTATCGCATTGTAGAAATTATTACTCACTTTCCTTACCTGGCTCTGAAAAGATCAAGGGTTTATGTGTAGTAAGGCAATAATGACACCTAGGTTCAAAATTATACAATTGCCTTTCTTTATGATGAAGTAACATATGCATATACTCTGTTTGTGTGTGTGTATGTGTGTGTGTGTGTGTGTAGGAATAGAGAAGACAGTGAGGTGTGCGTGAGTTGCTACTATAGAGTGCCGCTATGATACATCTGTGTCCTGGTGGTGAACGTATGTAGCAGACTGGCGTGTGGTGCTGCCTCGGTTCACACAGCTATAATGATACACTCTAGTGTTAGGCCACGTGGTCAGGCAAGCAAGCAAAGCAAGCATCTCACTCCACCGGCATGCAGATGAAGTACAGGGTGAGCATCAAATCGTTCCCTGATTGTGGTACTTCACACTTCAAATCGTGGAGGGCCTTTGTGCCCACCCTGTATTTCACGCGTGAGAGGTCAGCAGGTATGTCTTGAGGTGACCAGAGTGCACAGACAGACCTTCTTTGAAATATTATAGTCTCAACTACCAGTGTACGACTCGGTCAACACTGCATGTCTCAAGTAACGGTGCAAGTCTCAGTCAACATTGAAAGCTTCAGCCAACAGTACACTTCTCAGTCAAAAGTGTACTTTTCAGTCAATAGAGCCCCTCCTTGCCAACTGTGCACTTTTCAGCCAATAACGCACGTCACAGTTCAGCCAACACCCTGAGCTAACCTCTCACGTCCACTGTATTATCACTGAAGTGGGAATCGCACACTAGTTACCATTTCTCCTTCCTCTGGTCAAACCTAAGGGAACTCTATTGGGGGAGGACCATATATAGGGATCCTAATTTACCAAACTATGCCACAAAACAGATAATTTGCTCGTATACTAAAGTGTTGATCTGTTTCCTACCACAATATGGAGGAATTGGCAGCCCTCTAATTGGCTGAGTTTAAATAACCCCATTGAGGCTCTCTCCGTCCTCGAACTTCTTATTAAAAGTTTAGAGGACAAAACGGAGAAAAAATGGCACAAGAAAGAAGGATGAATGACGGAGAAAGTAGGAAATGGTACCAATCGAAATTATACCAATTCCTCCATAGTATGCCAGGGAACTGACAAAATATTACTCATTATTATTCTTGGGGGACCTGTCTAGTGTCATGAGTTTGAAGGGAATCAGTCAGTTGCTCTCCAAGTTTTCAACAGTATTATAACCTACCCCCTTTGACCTCTCACGCCCGCTGCACCATCACCACCAACACACAACACTCTGCCAAGGCCGTGAGTGACAATGGTACACAAGAGTCACACCGTTAACTGGAACGCTTCACGGGATAGGATTGTGAAATGGTGCTATGACTCTCAAACGAACGTCGGCCGCAACTCATCAACCCCTGTTAACCTCAGTGAATTTATGCGAAATACTCGGGAATAGAGATTTTGTGTAGGAAGTTTTTTGGTTCATTGGTTCAAGGTTACATAGGATCGAGAAATTTCACCCAAATGTTTTGATAAGGTTGCATAGATGAAACAGTAATACCCTTCTTAACCAAACTATGGATTATAGTGACCGGAGACAGGATTAATGTTGCTAGATTTTTTACGGGCGGGCATTCAACTCCTACTATGCCATGACATGCTATAAGTGTTAGTGATAGAGCAAGTTATGTAAAGAAAGTTGTGTTTTGATAGTTTTGTAATGTTTAGTAACAAAGAGAAGGGAAAGCGTTGCAGTTTGTTTATGTTACATTACGCAAACGTTTGTCTGCCTACACGTTTTAAATCAGCATAATCCAGTCATTCAATATTCTGTTATCTGAAGAACCCAGTGTCTAAATTCATCTGAAGACAGTAGTTTTCATACGACCACATAATCACCAAGTCAAGAAATTAAGTGATTATCAGGAGTAAAAGATCATGTAGGAGTAGAGAAACAGTAGAAAATTGAACAAGGGAAATACAGTAGCTGTTTCCATCATAGAATTTGAGAGTTAAACCTGTACAAAAGTATATACTTGTACGTGAAAAGTTATGAATTAAAATCAACTCGCTCGCCGTCACTGATTATCTTTCTGACATGCATGAATCAGCCAAGTGTCAGCCACATAAAATGATATGGAGAACGTTAATAATTTACGCACTGGTGTTGGTAGAAGTGGTTTATTACGCCCTCCCTATTATATCTATCTTTTGCTAAGAAAAATAGCAGAACATTTGCTGCACTCAAACGCCACGTAGCAACCCAGATCACGAAAGATATAACATGTCTCTGAATTTTTTTTACAGCAAAGGAAATCTAAGGTTCAGGCACTACTCAAAATCGTGTGTTTCTACCGTGTCCAAAATCATTCCACAAACCATCATAATATGTCGATCCATTTTGTACTTTTAAACACTGAAGATACTTTGAATTTGTGTATCTCTGAGCCAAACAACAATTATATATATACAATACTTAAGACACATTGAACGGTATACTGCTAATAATGTGGAGTACAGTAGGTTAGTTTACAGTACAAAACGACTTTAGATCTGATAAGAGGAAGTTCTACGATAGAAAGCTGGTCCGAGAGTTCTGGTCCATTTCACTAGGACGAGAATCATTGCATCACGTCCCAACCAGCCAACCAGCCAGCCAGCCTACAAGCTATATGTACACGCCCTTTCTATTCCACGCCCTCGCCACACATTCTTTCCACTTCTACCCAACTTCCTCATACACTGCCGCCACGCCGTCTCAGACATTTTATCAACACTTCTCCTCTGCTGGTCCTTCCCTATCCCTCTCGTACGTTTCCCTTCATTCAATTTCACACTTGTGTCTTATGTGCGTCATCTGTTTGGGTCAAATTCAAGGGATAATGATTGCTGCTCCAAACTATAACAGGAAAAAGATGAGAGTACTGCTGTTATCCAAGTAGGGGATCTGTTTTGTAGAAAGGCCTAGAGTGATGTGTAGCACTCCATTTCGCCCAATACAAAGGTCACCTTTATTAACAGGCACCTCACGTATTCCCTCCACGTCTTTTCAAGCATGCCCTCCACGCCTTCTCGCACACGCCTCCACCCCACTCACCTCACCCATTACTTCCTCTCACAATTCCTCAACGCCCTCAACCTAACACAACTTTTGCCTCACATTTCAAGAACATGTTATTTTTACGTTTCTCTGTACAATACTGTCGGGGATTAAAGTGTCTGAACACCTTTGACGGCTTCAGGCAACAACACCAAGAGTAGACACATCATTGGTAGAGAAACTCATGAATGGAAGGGTAGCGTTTGTATGAGGGTCTCTGATTGGTCAACATTATCAGTTTTTTACAATGTAGTCAATTAAGAACTTTGTCTACCACTGATGTGTTTACTCCTGGTGTTGTTGTCAGAAGAAGCCAGAGGTGTTGACATAATTCGTTCATCAACTGCACTCTTAATATGTACCCCAACACGGCTCTACCTACCTACTAGAAACACGACTTTGAACTACCTTGAACCCAGCCAGACAGTGAGTGAGTGAGAGAGTGCGTGTGTATATGTGTGTGTGTGTGTGTGCCTGTGTGCATGTTTTATTATTATTATTGTAGTGTGTGTGTGTGTATGTGTGTGTATATATGTGTGTGTGTGTGTGTGTGCGAGACCCCACAACAACACTGGGATGTAAAATGTAAAGGGTTGCGAGATGGTGGGAGCCAGGGGGAGTCATACAATGGAGAAAGTGGCCACAAGCCAACCAAGCTCCCTCCTTCATGCAGTCACTCAATCTCTCCCTTCCCCCCCCTCCACTCTCCTCCTCCCCTGCCATGCACACCACCGTTTTTCTACACCACACAACACCACACCACCTTACCACTCTCACTCTCACAAGATACCACAACATGCCACCTTCTCACTCTCATGACACCCTACCCCACACCACCTATTTACTCACTCTCACTATCACACCATACCAGACATCATCACTCTCACTCCATGCTAATCCATCCCGCCTTACCACTCTCACTTCATATCAAGCCACTCTTACTACACACTACAACAAAACATATCTTTAACTCGATTTCCTGGCAAAGTTTGAAAGAATCAGTCGCCCCCCATGGAGTTTGCCCAGAACAAAATATTCCCTTAAGTTTTCAGACATTTGGCAATCATAAAAATCTAAATCTGTTTATATTATGAATGCAATCACGGCAGCTCAACACAGCGTGACAGGGCAAATATTTTAGTAGACGTTGGATTACAAGAAATATGTTTTATTTTTTTTATATTTCGTGCAAATGTATTCTGTTGTAATGTGAAATACAACCGTCAAGCCTTTGGTTCAATGCCTATCATTTCAGTCCTCTTGCCACTCTGTTCACCCACGCGTGAAGCATGATAATATTATTTGTATTGTGTGACTGATATTATTCTTGATGTCACTAAACGTTATACACTAATTCCTGCTAGATTATAATATGAGGGTTTCTATGCTTTTTATCCGCACGGCTTTAAAAATGTCACGTGTACACACCTTCACCAACAAAACAGTAGCGAAAGTGCAGAGTGAGTTTAATTGCCTATGACAAACACAATTTTTTTGATATGCCACGTTTTACTCACTTCCAGAGAAATCAGCAAAGTGCAAAATGAGTGGCAGTGCTTTTCTATGAGCAGTAGCACTTTAGAAATGTCATGTTATTCACCCCATACTAATCCAACGACAAAGTTAATAAAAAGTGCATAATAAAAAGTGCAGTACGTACGACTTTATATATGTCGCATCATTCTCCCTCTCTCCCTTCTCGAGACAAAACAAACAGAATGTGTGGGAAACATTCTGGAAAATAATTACACTTGAAAAACCTAGCGTGAAATGAGGGGTTGCAGGGAGTGAACACCTTGACCAACTCCCGACGTAAAGTGTCGTATACGTCATACAGAGTGGTGCCAGAAAACCCAGCAGCCAGCCAGCCACTCACCCACACTCCAGGCACCACCACCAACCACAACACTTACTCTAGACATTCTAATTCAATACCCTTACATCATGCTGCACTCTACATCACACTGCACTCTACTACACTCACTCTAGAAAATCTAATATCACCCTTACATCACACTACACTCCACTACACTCACTCTAGAAACTCGAATACCACACTTGCACCACGCGACACTTTATTCTCCTCTAGGCACTGTATGTATGTATGTCTCACTGTATTCAAGTCACACCCAGGCTTCACTTAAGGTGGTAATTTTTTTTTTTTTTGGTACATTGGAGTGCCATGATTCCTCCAAAGTATACTAGGAAGCAGGACCTGAAGAGCAAAAATAATAAGTGTTCTGTTGCTTGGAATAGTTTGGAGGATTCGGTTGCTCCAGATTTACCAACACAGAACTTCCCCACTTAACACACCAAATCACCCTCCACCTTAACACATCACAGCTAACAAGGGTAACTTTACTTTCAACACACTGATCAAATTTCCGAGGCAACACCACTCTCATTTTGATGTTCCCTTTGTCCCCTCAGACGTTCACCTTGTCCACCCTGACGTTCACCTTACCCTACCCCCCTGACATTAACCTTACCCTACCCCCCTGACATTCACCTTGCTACTTGGACTTCTTTCTTCTAACGCAGACACCCCTTTTTCACTCAGACTCCCCTTATTCCCAACCATAAAGAGGTTCATTTTACTACCTAGATTTATATGTCACCTAGACGACCGCTAAAACTTAGATTACACGTTTTCTGCCACTTAGACATACACTGCTATACCTTAATGTCCCTGCCCTCTAGACACCTTTCTGCCATTTAAACGCTCCCTGCCACTTGATCATCCCATTGCTGCCCTAAAGTCCTCCCTGCCATCCTGACTGACTGACTCCCCCTGGCCACCACAAAGGAGCCAAGAGAAAAATTCGAGTACCTCCTCCAGGCAACGTCATGTGTTGCTGCCGGGGGACAGACAGAATGGCTGTGTGATGCAAGTCCCTCTTTGCCCCCTCACAACTCCTCAAGGTGATGTCACCACACACCCTTCCCTTCCTCCCTCCCTCCAGGCAACACATAACTCCACGCACGTTACTAAGGGCAATTGTGTATATATTAAGGAATATTGGAAGTATATTACAAAAATCAAATAAGAGAAAAAACAACTCAGACAAAACACATCAAACACAAATCGGTAATAAGATTAACAAGGCAGAACGTGGAGAACGTAAAGGAAGAGGCGACCACATGCAAGATCATAATTATATTTGTTACCACACATTAAATAATACATTAATTACAAATCTATGTCTCCTACAATTAAGTCTTTCTGTAGCAGTCACTCACCTAAACAAGTAAACAACTGTGATACTAGTATTTAGAAATATAATACAGACGGAAATACCACTTAAATGTGAAGCGAGTACACTCATCGGTATAAAAATTATTATATTGTATCATGAATATAGTTTACAATTATCTTAGCTTAATGTTACTTGAATAAAATATCATTATTGAATATACCTTAAGCGTTTGTTATATCATTCTGACAGGCATTCCTAACTTACATCACATAAGAAGAAAAATAACAAGCAACGAGAATGAGGGTTGAAAAATCCTTTGTATTGAGTGAGTGAGTGACTGTGTGGTCTTCACTTCCCATCACACGACAACAATGGGCTCGGTACACCTGAGCTGTCATATGACCCGGGATGTTTATGATGCAATGCCCTTGTGGTAATGAGACGTAATTTCCCTGTGCATGAGACGGGGTATTGTTTTCACCCATCTCTGTTAATGGGTATTCTCTTTTTTATGTATTATGTATTGTCTATGTTGAGAAAGGTGAGGACTAAAGACAGATTGCCAGCTTGATGTCCTCACCTCATTATGTGAACATATATAGAGTCTGAGAAGTTTAAGAGCAGGTACAGTTCTTTTCAAGATGCCTTCTGGTGTTCTCATCGTTTTGTATCGACTTTAAAATCAGTGTGGATGAGCCAAATTTTTAGAGTTTTTTCGGGAAATATGTCTTTGCGCCATTTTATTTAATCTTAATCCTAAGCAATATATAGAGATAAAGCATATAATAGAGAGATGAGAAACATACAGAAGTATATAGATAGATAACATAGAGAAAAAGAGATACAGACAGATAGAGGCAGAGAGATAGCAGGTAGGATAAGGATTATAGCTACATCATACCTGCATGACAAACTTTAATACATTCGTGATATTCTGAGAGTGTGAATATAAACTGTAAGACGGCCATTACAGCAAATACCTCTTTCATATTCCTATCATGTTTTATATGTTTCATATTTCAGAGGGGATGAAATAATATGTGGCTTTCTTATGATGCGAATTTGCTCGATGTTATAATAATTTTCCCGTTCTCGTATATCTATCAACATTGTATTGAAGGCAGATAATGTCTGGTAACCCCTTGGACAGGAAGAAGTACCCAGCGGTCAAGAGAAAGCAGCGGGGGGCCAGACGGCTAAAATGAACTTTCCTTTTTCGAGTCATATCAAAGTCCACTGGAGGGTCGAGTTTTTACGTCTAGTTGTCAGACCAGCAGCGATGAGTATCCGAGAAGAGAGAAAGAAGTTTGCCAGATTAAGAAAGAAAAAGAAAAATAATTCTTCTGACTCTGATTCTTTTTCATGTTTCAGTAGACATAAAGGCATGTAGTATTTTGAGTGACGCGACTTTGCTCTTTGTTCAGAAAAAGGTGAGTTAGAAAAATAGTAACACTTTTACTCAGTTTTCACTCGGCCATAGAGATCAAGGGTACAAGTATATGTTGTCTTACTAGGACAAGTGTACCTTATAATATAGAAAACAACAACTTATATGAGTACTATCCACCTTGAAAACAGGTGAGACCAGTTCACCACCACGACCCTCAGAACCCGAAAGTCGTGTCCTCAAGGCTTTGACCCGGTTAATGGAAAGGACTGTCCCAGAATCGGTAAGGGGGTCGTTTGTCGTGTAGGGGTAATTCTTGGAGTGTGTGTAGTCCTATGAAAATTCAGAAAAACAGATACCCTACTCCTTTACTGAAATAGTCTGTTTTATGGCAAAGTTTGGATGAATCAATAACCCTCAATATTCTTAATATGTGTTTTTCTTGCTCTTGCTTCATTACAGGTATAGTGAATTTCTATCGCCTCTCACGTGTGAGGCTGAACTTTGAGAATAACTTTGTCGTGAATGACACGTGATTGTTTTGTTTTACTCTCATATATTTTCATTGTTTACAGTCAAGCAAGAGAAACAGTCACGTTTCATTTACGACAATATTATTTACAAAGTTCATCACACCAGAGAGGCAACAGATCTGTATATGCAACATTACCATTCCAAAGGCTCTGCTTGCCGGTGTTGTTCTTTGTCATTATATATTGACTGCCTCCAGACGATTTTTAACCAGAAAATTGCAGACAGCTACAGTAAAAAATTACACATTGCATAAATTTGGTTCGAAAGACTCTTGTTTCCTCTGTTCGTACAAAAGATCTTCCAGGCATTGTGTGTGGTTGTGTGGGAGTGTGTTTGTGATTCTATGAGTACACTTGGTTATGTATGTAATGTATGAATATGCTTGTTTGTATGTAATTGTGCGTACGTGTTCGTGCATGCGTGTATACGAGCGTATTTGGAACAGCTTGAATATATAATAGTGTGCTTATGTGTGTAAATGAGCGTTAATGATTTTCTGAAGCCCAGTTAGGCTATATTCCACAGTTATGTTCCACAAGTCTATATTAAGATAAGAACACAGTAACACATCAGACGCAGTGAAGCAACAAAGGGGAGGAGATCAGGTTGAGAGGAAGGAAGGTACAGGTAGGGTTACAGGTCGGTAGGGTTACAGATGATACGGGTGATGACGTCCATAAAATGTGTGGCCAAGATACAACCATCCATCCATCCATCCAGGTCATTCTACACTACAATGTACAGTCAGCAGTGGAAGATTGGTCACATATTCGACTTCAACATTTTGATAAATTGAAAGGATTGATGGACTTTTTGTTCATAATTTAGACTGAAAGTGAATTAATATTGAAGATGTATCGCAGCACATCTTTATAGGGCTTTGAAATTATTAAAATGAACTAGGAACTTTTATATGTTTCCTCTTAACATTGCTCAGTGAAGGAAACTCTACTCACGTCTAAAGGTTGAAAGCTAATTCGGCCAACCCTTAAGGACCCCGTGATGTAGTCAGAAAGTTGGAGGTAAACGAGTCCTTCAAATATTGCCACGAAACACCACCTACATGGATAAAGCTTGTTTCATGGACTGATAAGGAGGAATCAAAAGCCTCCAGTTTTCATACACGATCACAGGGTCCTTAAACTGTTGTGAATCATAGATAGGTTGTTGTGACTTTAATGTAGAGATTTTATATAACTAAAGAGAACTCCTCTCGTCTATATATAGGCCTCCAGTTCCTGCTATTAGTATCCATGATTTTTAGGCTCTTGGCTCTATGGTGACGGCTGGGATATTTTTGTAGATGCCTCTGGTTAGATTTCTGACATGCCATTAAATATAGATGTAAACGCCATCTGATGAGGAAACTTTTTTGTGTACCATCCAAACAGATGAATGAAAAGGAGAAGAAATAAGCCTGTGCTAGGCCAGAAAAACTTCATCCAAATAAAAGCAAGAGAATATGACATCAGAAACAAATCTCCATTGAACTTGTGCTTCCGTTTGTATTTGTATAGTTCACCCGCCAAAAATATGTTTGCTCTGTTTAATACCATATACTCTGGAATAGGAGCTGAAGTGTATGAAATGTTCTCGTTATCCTTTAGAATTCTATCCACGCATCGGTTATCTTTATCAAGATGCTACTCGAATTCTTCCTCCCCTCCACAGGACCTGTTATCATTTTTATCATTAGAGTGAGGTGAAGACAGTGGTCTACCGTTGTCTCACCTTTTTATCGGGACGAACATGTTCTTCCCCAATGTTGTCTGCTTCCTCTTCTTCCTCTTCATGTAGGTTGGGTAGATCAGTGGTGGTGGTGTCTGAGAAGATGGTGGAACAGGGGGACCCCACCCTTATACACAGGGTCCCGCCCACTAGGTCCCCCACCACGCCCACGCCCTCTCCAAACTCGCCCGTCGCACCCACGATTGTCTCACCAATGACATTCACATTATTTTTACCCCCGCCCCCCGCCCCATCGTTCTCCCAGGCAGACATCACGTTAGTGTGTGTGTTCCACGCCTGCAAGGGACGTGGGGGTCACAGAACCTCCCCTCCTCACCCTAACACCGTCGTGGTTGGTCGTCGTATCGATACTTTTGTAGTCGAGAGGCAGCAACTAACATTTAGTGGCCTTCTTGTATATCACAACCTGGCCAAGCATCACTACTGCAACTAAATCATGAGAGGGTACACGTGAATCATTTTCGTTAATATACCAGTATTTATCTTCTTTCAGAGTTTTTACTAGAACTTTGACCGCAAAATACCTCAAAGGTTGAATTATCACATACTCGTATATCTGTAATCTTACCCCTAAGCTAGCATTTGTTTCGACAATATTGACACCAGAACCTTTAATTTCTATTATTATTTTGTAAACTGCAATTCACACATGAAATCGCATCACCAACACACTTTCACTGACTATTCAGGCATTTCTATATGTGTTTTCCTCCGTGAAAATGTATTCTGGTTGGATGATAATAATTTGCCTTTCTTTCCCCTCCCTCTGATATATCGTCCCACGTCAACTATCTTAAAGGATGTCACAACTTTTCAATAATACGTTTCACATTTAATGATTATGTAGTTCCCATTCTCAGGGATCCATCTCCACTGCCACCACGCGCCGGCATCAAACACACGCACACCTACAGACACACACACAACACCACCGAGCTCAAGAGCTATACACTAACTGTCTGACTGAGGCTAACGAGTAGAGATGCCACCACTACCTCTTCCAGACCCCGCCCAACAGCCAACCAGAACCCGCCCAACAGCCATCCAGAAACCGCCCAATGGCCATCCACTCGCGTCCCCAAGTAAACTATTGTATATATATCAATCAAAGCGTTGTTGTCTTTTAATCAGTGTTTAACCTTCTCATTATAATCTTTCATTTTCAATTATTATGTCATCTTACATTAATAGTATCATACGTATCCTTCAAACACGAGGCCTTCCCTAACTTCCAGCAACTTGATAGCCCGACTGAGTAGTGAACACAACACACTTGGCAACGTTGTGTGAGGCGAGACGCGGGACCCTTACTCACGTAACTCCTCCTCCTTTCCTCCTCAACCTCCATCCCTCCACCTCCACCATCTCTTCCTCCTCCTCCTTCCCCTCCTCCTCCTCCTTCCCCTCCTCCTCCTCCTCCTCCTCCTCTTCCTGGGATGTGTTTCTTTGGTATATTTTGAGAAATTATTAGATTTCAATTATCTTATTATTAGAATCAGTCCCTTTCATTCATAATGTTTTTAACATCTTTCTCTTTATATTAATATAAATATTTATCCCTCATCCGTCCTACCTATAATTGATGTTCCTTCAAACGTCATGTATCCAGGCTTTTTAAACTATATTGGAAATTATTTAGAATATTCTGCACTTTATTTTCCTATTATCAATAGAGCGTCTTAATGTTAATCCTCACCTTTCTGATTATGGAAATAAAAATGTCAATGCTTTTCACATCTATATAATTAAATTGTAATCTTCTAAAGGATCATAATTACACAACTTCAGACATTTTCTTGCCTCTTATTATTTAGTGATATTTTCCTGCTGATATCCTAACCTAACCAAGCCAGGCCAGAATATAACACCCACTCCGGGGTGTTAGACTATGGGTATATTTTCTATAAGTGGTACGCCAGGTTATTGACACGCATTCTCTTGTTGGTGCTTGTTGGTGCTTGTTGGTGCCTAAGAGAAAATCCAAGCATAGTTGATCGAGCGGTAATATTCCCCGTTAATCTCAAGTTGAAATACTATAGTTTTATGCTTCTAAGAATTCAATAAACATAGGAAATTCAAAATATTTCTTCTTGCAGTAGCGGAAGTATTCTTTAGTCAACGTGAACATTCTAATTCAGCACTGAATAATGGGTTTTTCTCATTTTACAGGTCAAACGCCAGTCCAGTTTTACATGAAGACCGTCGGGACCCTGCCAACATCCAAGTCACCTCCTCATTCACGGCACCTGCTAGCGAGACCCGGCAACCAAACCAAATGGTAGGTGTTTGTCAGTGCCCCGGGCCAAGTACCACATTTCACCCAACTCTCTCAGGGTAGGGAGTAATATAATTCTTTGACAGTTACTTCACTTATGAATAAAGTTGGTTGATTTCAGTACTGGGAAACATAAGAAATAATTGCTTTTCGTGTGGTTATGTTCATTCAGGAAAGAAGCACGCACACACACACACACACACTCAGACAGAAATGGGTGCTGGTTGAATGCGAGAAAATGTCCATGTACCCTGGAGAAGTTGGTTGTTCTGGAGGGGGCCGTGTGGTGTCTGTCAGAGCTGAGTGTGCGCGCGTGTGTGTTTGTTGGGGGGGGGGGGGGATATGAGTACTCTCTTCTCACTCTCATGGGATGTAGGGGGCACAGAACCCCACAATATTTGTTACAATAGTTTGTCCTCTTGTCAGCGTTAATGTCACTTATATTTTAGGTCATCTAGGAAATTAAATAGCACTTACAGTAGTGTTAGAAAGTTAGAAAATTAGAGTAATCTAGAGGTAAAAACATATTGCCTAGTTTGTTCTGCTGTCCTTCACTGATGGATAACTAATACATATCTATTAATTTGTTATAGATTATAGAAGAAAATGGCATGTGTAAATTTACATTACCTCAAAATACTAGTGCCAAGATTTTATCAAGGATATTAAGGTAAAATTATGGTACATATCATAAGTCCGTGTATGAACATCAATTTTATGTCGTTACATCTGCGCTTGTTTCATAATCTTTAAAAGGGGTTAATAGTAACAGCGATAAGAAATATATATGAATGGAAAATGTGAAGAGCATCTGTGACGAACACGTGATTAAGCTCCAAAGACTCTCATTATTCCTTGGTAACGGGACGACAACCTACACAGAAAAAAATGAGAGACTGTGAAGAACTGATAACGTGGAGAAGAAGTTGATGTTATCAGTTTGTTTCCTGGTGTGTGACGGAATGAATTTACTCTGAGGGAAATCATAAATATGATAACAAAGCCAAATATAGACTTACAGTAGTCAGTAAGAGAATCTTGACACATCACATATTTCAATTTTCCGTAACTATTTATAGTGTATATTTTCTAGGTCATAGGATCGGACTCGGGCAATACAGGTACGTTTGTTAAACATTGTTTAGGTGGCCATTGCACTGAGAACTATTTGTGTGTGTTTAGTGATCAGTGGCTCAAATCTGGCTTATTTCGTCTTGGCACAGTTTCAAGAGGTAGTAAAAGTACTTTTGTCTACAACTGTGCACATCTGTACTTACCTGAGAGTGCGTGAGGAGGTCCGTGGTGAGTGGAAGGGCGGGGCCAGATAACTGAAAGAGACAAGAGAATCACTTGTAAGTTTACGAGATGGGTGATATTTTATTATGAAGCGCAACATATTTGTGAATAGAATAGGGTCTTGCTAGTAGTAGCATCAAAGTATTTAACATTATCATTTAAATAATGTGTAGAAAAATTAATATGGCTAAAGTCTGTAGGAATTTAAGACAACATGAATAAAGCAAAATTAAACAGATAATACCCAAAGATTTTAACCCAAAGTATTTTGAAAGACGGGGATAAAACTTATATATTCGCCTGTACTACCACCAACAAAGTCATTTCAATCATCTCTACTCATCCATCAACCCTGTGAATCGTGTCACCGTGAACCCCAGACAATACAACACACGACGGCATTGTTAGAACCATAGATTTGTCGAATTCATAGATACAAAAGTCACAGAAATCATGGGATTGGTGGGAGCAGCTGAAGAAATTGTTGTGGTTGGGTGTGGGGAGTGTACGAGAAAGGGATGTAGCAATGGTTGTTGAATATTTTAATAGAATGGATTAAAAGAGTAAACATTGTCTTTTTTCCTGTTTGTGTTCGAGAGCAAGAAGAACAACTAAAGGGAATATTGCCTTAAAGGGGGTCATGTTTTGTGGGGGTCCTGGAATGCGACTGATTTCTCCAAGCTTTACCAAAAAACAGCTTAGGGCCTCACAATAAAAATGATATAGGATCCGCTTTGTGGCATAACTCGGAGGAATCAGAAGCCCATCAAAGCACACACAACAGATGTACCCCATAATAAAGACATCACAATCATGAGGCTCCACTACTACCAGTATTCTTAGCATTCTCGTACCATACCATCTGTTCTTTCTTCGTTCCTACACTTAATGACCTAGTTCCTTCAATTTTGACAATGTATTAAATTCCAGAAATTTTAAATTATGGTTTTAGTAAGATGTATAAATTATCTGGCTTTAATCCAGCCATTGGACCCGAAGATGCTTGCTGTTGTTTATGGGCCAATTGAATGTTTTTTCTTTGGAAATCAAAATTACTACTAACTCCCGTCAAGTATAATCGTTTAGGGTGAAACCGAAAATATATGTATAAGATGTGTTCATCAAATGAATAAGAATTGAAATTATTGCATTAATACAGTCAGCCAAGTACACAACCCAACATTCACTCACCTTTTCTGGGATGGTGACGGAGGCGAGGAGCTTGTGTAGATAACGGGCAGCAGCGGCGTAACATTCCCTGTTCTCTTCCCTGATGGTGGCCAGGAAGGTCGCCACGTTGCTCTCATACTCTATCAGCTCCATGAGACGTTCAGCAGGCGTCAGGATGGCAGTGTGGCCTCCTGGAGTGTGATCCTTCAACGTGTGTTTAGAGTTTAAGGTCACTTGGCCCTCTATGGAATGTTGCTGGCCGTTTATAGCCTGCTGGTGGGACCCTGGAGTGATGTTATTGCCACACTGTCCCTCTAAATCTTGGCACCCTGATCTGTTCATTCCTCTGGTGCTGCCTGTATATTGGTAGCACCCGGAATGTGTGTCAGTGTTGTCATCTGTATTATAACTGTGGCCTTCTGTCATACACTGATGGACTCCTGCAGCATAGCCGTGACCCTCTTTGGTATGCTGGCTCTCCGAGTAAATAATGCCCTGTTTATGTGTATTGCCCTGGCCAGCTGTGGATGCCTCTGTTCTCTGATTACCTCTTCTATCGCACCCAGCTTTCATTACTTCCGTGGTCATTTCCCCTACGTCGGTTGTGTCTCTCCAGCTTTCCCGTGTGTCCCCCTGGGTGCCCGAAGGTGTACTACTGTCCCCAGGTTTGCTTACGTGGAACACACAGATATGCTTCAGGTCCTCTGAAATGTTGAGAATATCTAGATATGAACTTTTCTCAGTGGAAGGTGAGGAAGTATGGGTGCATTTTTCTGTCTGGTCTGCTGCGTCTAGCTCCTCCGGATATTCTGATATGGAATTTTTAAGCCTCGTTTTGTTGTTTATATCATGCGTGCACTGTTCATAATTAGCCTTCCTGTTCTTCTCCATATACCTGTTGTACATTACATCTAACCCATTTAATATCTCGTTTAGCTGATGTTGAATACCTGCAACTTCTACATGGTCGGTTAGATGAGAGAAGCTTTCGTCAGTGTGAGTGTGTATTTCTCCTTTAGCCATGAGTTTGTTCACTGAAGTTAGGTTGGCGGCATCAGTTTCTTTCACTACTGCAGAACCAGCATTTTCTGGAGATGCATTTTCAGTTTTATTCAAAATCTCGTCTAATTTGGCGCACACCGGGGACCTGCGAAGTCTTCTTTCAGTCCCCCCTGAAATGAAGTCTGTCTCTATATTTTCTCTAGATTGGATACGTAAGCTGTTTTCTGTAACTTTGGTATATTGAGGACTAACTTCGCTAGTATCAAGATGCAGACTATTT
This sequence comes from Petrolisthes manimaculis, assembly GCA_034508575.1. NCBI lineage: Eukaryota > Metazoa > Arthropoda > Malacostraca > Decapoda > Porcellanidae > Petrolisthes > Petrolisthes manimaculis. The sequence continues at coordinate 275,475 of JAWZYT010000466.1, forward strand.
ATGCTTTTTTCTCTCGTGTTTCTCTGATATTTTCCTTGTTTGGATTCTACCACTGGCGTTCCACGTTCTTTATCACAAGTCCTATTATTTAACTCACTACTTTCCGTCGTACATAAGTTGGACAAATCAATATCATATTCCTGACTCAGTCTTCTATACAATTTCTCCAGATTGTCTAGACAGGGGACGGTAGGAGGCGGAGAGTCATTTCTGCTCGAGGTATCTCTTCCTGCGTCAAAAATATTTTCATAATCCGGGGAAGTGGAAGCAGATGGGTGGGTGTCTTGTGAAATGAGACTGTTTCCACCGTTTACTTGGTGACCCACAAACATCTCACCTTGACTCTTTGATTGAAATCTTTCCGGAGGCGCTACGAAAGACGATACTGCCAGTGAAGATGATATATTGTCACAGTTCTGAAGAGGATCTAGATTGGCTAACAGTTCTGGATCAAGAATGTTAACACTATACTCAGAGGTGGCCTTCCATTTATCTCTAGAGTCAGTAGTCGTGTCGTCTAAAGTTGCATGAAACATATTTGACTCTATTGGTCTGCTGCTTACATGGTCATCGATATTCCAAATCCTATAGTCTTGTTCGGCGTCAACAGTAGTTTGGTCTCGATGTACAGATGTAGTGCCTAATTGTTCTTCGGAGACGGGATCACTGTACCCGTTCCTGGCGTTGGTGCTATTTACACTACACATTACTTCTGGATCGAGGCTGCTGCTCCCATAGTCTTGAGAGGAGGACATCCACGAGTAGTCTTGTGTGTTGTCGAGGCTCGTGAAGAAGAACTCATCCTCCTCACTCCTCTCTGGGGGTTTGTAGAAAATACGTGAATGGTGTTGTTGGTGGTGTGTCTGTCTGTTCCTCTCCTCCTCTTCCCACTCCAGGGCGTCCACAGCATCAGTAGAGGCTTCAGCGGCAGAGAAGTATTTGCTTTCCATGGAGGTTCTGGTTTCCATGAGTGTTTCGAAGACTTCGTGGCTTACGCTACTTGTAAGGGAGTTTGGCTTACAATCGCTATTAATAATGACTTTTTCAGTATTTCTTACTTCGCCTGGGGTCCCCCGGAAGTTATGCAAGTTGTCACAACCTTTTTGATATGAAAATGGGTCTTGTTTCCGATTTTCTAATGATTTCACATCTTCCCTAATATTGTCGTGCCCATGTTCATTGCCTAAATATCTTTCCGGCGTACTTCGCTTGGGATGTAATTCCTCTCTGATATTACTATTTAAGGATACATCTTCAGTAATGCCCGTATTGCTTTGACAAGTGGAATAATTTGAATCTACCTTCCGCCACTCTTTATTACAAACTTCTCTCCTTTCATGTGTACCGCTTCTTTTATCGGTTTCCCGTTGACGCTCTTGGTCTTGTTGTGGTGATGTCTGGTGGTGGTGATGTAGGTGGTGATGGTAGGGAAGTGAGGTGGTCCCTCCGGGTTGCCTGCCTGCAGCCTCTACGTCCTTCAGCATAAAATTAAATTGGTCCTGAATACTTAAACATAAATTTTCCACGTCCAACCCACTCCTTGTCTTGGTCAATACAGTTTGCTGAGGCTTTCTGGATTCTTGTGTGTGGGTTGTGGTAGAAAATGTCTCCGATATCTTGTCACTACTTAAATAACCAATTTGGGAGCAGTGATTATTTTCATGAGGCAAGCCAAAGTTGCAGCGTGAGTTTCCTTGACCATCATGCACAAGATCGGCTTCTCTCGGCACTGAAGGACTGACTTTGGTGTAGGTGGACACCTTTTCCAGGAGTTTGGTTGTTTCTTTGAGGTAGCTCTCGATTTCAGTAGTCAGACACCTAAGCTTCTCTGTGTCGGATTCCTCCCCCGTGGCAGGAGGTCTGGAAGATCCAAGATGACTGAAACGGGAGTCAATAGTGTGTGTGGAAGATGGACTCGACAACTCTCTTCCTTGTTTGGATTGGTCGTCCTTACATTCTGTTCCTTTGACAGGAGACGTAAGTGTGTTACTATATAATATTTGGTTCTTAGAATTGGTTGATACGGTTGTGGAATTATTTGCTCTGGTCACAATGTCACTGGATGTAAAGTTCTCAATATTTACATAGTCACGAAAATCTTCATCACCTGTTTGAAAAGAGGAAGAACGGATGTCATTTAAATTACTGTAAACATCCTCATGAACGACAATGTTTTCGTGTACGTTTACGTCATTTTTGCTGAACTTCTCACTGTAAGAGAACGTAATAAGATCTTCACTCCCTTCTCCAAGTTTTCTAGTTTGCCCCTCGACTGCTGCTGCCTCGCCATTCTCCTCTTCCTCCTCCTCGCCTAGTATCTCCAGTATGACTTCCAGGGGTTCTTGGTAATACGAGAGATGGTCATACTCGTGATGCCTGGAGTGGGAGGAGGAGGAGGAGGAGGAGGAGGAGGAGGAGGAGGAGGAGGAGTCATTGATTTCTTCCTCCTGGTACCCGGCGTCGTCTACCAAGTATTCCCCTTCTTCCTCATCGTATTCTTCTTCATCCACCAGGTACTCATATCCCTCGTACCCATCCTCAAGAATTTCCTCCCTGTGTTTACTATACTCAGGGAGGTATTCTTGATTTTCCTCTCCATCTTGCAAGTAATCATGGTCGTATCTATTACCATTTTGGCCTTCATTTCCCTCGTACTCATCATCATAGACACCTCTCATTTGTTTGCCATCCTTCTCTTCATCCTCATCCTCCTCTTCACTCCCACACAAGGAATCATAATCGTGGTCGTATCCTTCAACGTCATCCTCATCTACATAATATTCATACTCCACAACAGACAGTGGTCGATCGCTCTTGTTTGTGGTCAGGTAAACACTAATGACAGTCTCCCCGTCACTGTCGCTATCGTGCTGAGAGGAGGAATAGGAGGACCCAGTGTCAGGTGAGGTGGGATCAAGAAAAATGTCAAATGACGTGGCAGCGACTTGTTGGGATGAGGTGTAAGAGTCGCTGTGTGTGGTGGTATTAAGGAAGGGTTTGGACAAGGCGATGGGAGAGGAGTTCGTCATCTTGGAGGGCGAGGTGTCATTTGGGGTGGATGACGATGCATTATTCTCGTCATCAGGAAAGGCAGAGGATGAGACATTTATCGTGGCTGCAGTTTCATGTTCAGAGGCAGATGCGGCACTAGTAGGACAGTTGTCAGAAGCGGTGTCAGGTACGGTGTCAGGGCTGAGCTGATCGACACAACACCGGGGTCCAGTCAGGCAGGCCTGGCAGTATTGGACTTGACTCGAGGCTGCTGCACAGGAGGTGGGGTTCTGCTGGGAATGTTGATGTCCTTCCCTCCCGCTAGATGTCTCTGTGTTTGTACTCTTTCCTTCTGTCGTCTGGTGTTCTATTATCTTCTCCACACTGCTATACACTCTACTGTAGCTCTTGTTTACCTTGTGTATTTCTCTTACTTCATCTTTAACACCAACACCACCATCATTCTGTATCTTACATTCCGCGATGGAGTGTATATTTTCCCCACGTTTCTCCACCCTCACCTCATCTCTAACATTAACCTCACCACAACCACCACCACCACCGCCATCTTCCTTCAATATCTCACACACTCTCACTGAACTCTGATTTCCCGTATGTATTAACACGTCCTCGTCACTACCCACAGCATCACAATATACTTCCTTCTCCTCCTTCTTTTCGTCCTCTTCGTCATCATTTTCGTCTTCCTCGTCTTCGTCACTGACTCTGCCTTGATAATTGACCTGTACGTTTTTCTTGATGTATTCTAATGTGTCATACGTGGAAATTATATCCTCTCTATCCATCAAGATTCTGTCCGCCCACATCCTGCCTTCCATGGTGACGAGATTCCAGCGACACTCACTTACTCACACCACCTCACCAGACCACACTCCACCTCACATGAAACCTGAAAAATAATAATCCAACATTATATTCAAAGCTGAAGAATAAATATAATTACAATTATTTGTAATACGTAAACATAACATATCAATGTTGCGCCTAGTTTACATTGGTAAAAATTGCGCAGTATTTGTTAAACTCTTATTAATTAAAAGAATGCGTGGTTACAAGAATATGATTTACACAAGCAATAATATATGTTTTTATAATTTACCCTTCAATGCCGTTACCCGGATCCTGAAGAGATAATTATTTCTTCTACCCAGAAATCCATACTATGAATATTTGCTAAATATTAAAAAAGCGCAAAATATACATATCGTACGTGTGATTCATTATTACTATTAAGTCACCTCGCTAAAAAATATACGATAAATTTTAAAATGATCAAGCAAAGTTGGAAATACGTCAATAACTGGACACTTCAACATATTTCAAATCAGCAGACAGTAGTGTAAGATATTAAGGTCAGGATATACTGTAGTCTTGGCAAAGTTAGTGGGACTCATTTCTCCAGACTATTCCAAGACGTACTGTACATGATGGGGTGTGTTTCCTCGTTTTGTGTGGTGGAATAGGAAGCCACTAAAGTACCCAAAAGTATGTTATCCACTTAACTCGTTCACACCTTTTGTTCATATTGTTTGCGGTAGGTGTTCTCGCCCCGTGTGATGTCTGAGTATATACAGTGTTACGCAGGTGTCAACATTGTCCCATCTACCTCATTCCTAGTCGCCCAATCCGGGGATATTAAACACTGAGTCGTCCGGGTTTTGTGTCTTTCGTAATCATGTTTTTCTTAAGTTTTGTGTCTTTTGTAATCATGTGTTTGTTAAGTTTTGTGTCTTTTGTAATCATGTGTTTGTTAAGTTTTGTGTCTTTTGTAATCATGTGTTTGTTAAGCTTTGCATTTGCGTAATCATGTGTTTGTTAAGTTTTGTTAAGGTGATTTATTGGGTTTGATAACATTTATAAATCAGCTTTTAGACATTTTTCCTACAGAAGAAGGTGGTCTATTATAGTCCTTTGGGTTCGTCCGATAGACTACGATACTTTATGTTTCAATAGGACACATATACTCTTCAAGGTATAGATAGCATTTGTAAAAGTTTGAGTATTCATATGACATTCAAAAGAAAAAAGACTGAAAGAAGACTCAATGACTATTATAATATTAATCATGAAAAAGAAACAAAAATAGGAAAATTAAAACATACAGAGTACCCAAAGTATTTATGTGATAATAAAGTTCCTGGATTTGCAAGGAGAAAAGTTGAAATGATGATTTTGATGATTGTGAAGAGAAAAAAATTGGGGAAAAAATGCACACACACACACACACACACACACACACACACACACACACACACACACACACACACACACACTCCATGCTAGTCTCATCAACATAAAAGTTTCTCCTACGTCATCGCTGGATATAAACACACAAGGCCTGGTCTGTGGTAAATACTTTATGAAGAGAAGTGTGTAGTTATGTCGTCCCTATCTTCTACATTCTCCCAAGGGATTAAATTCCACACTTTTAAGGATGAGATATAAGGTACTGTATTTAATCGTCTACTGTCCGGTCGCAGGTCATTGCTTTGTAGAAGGAGGCGTAATTCTTTATCATAAACTTATTGATCTGTTTGTACTTCGTGTTCGTGCTAGTGTGTTTAATGAAACGTGTAAGCATATGGGTTAATTTAATGCACCTGACTGTGTGTTTGTGTGTGTGTGTGTGTGTGTGTGTGTGTGTGTGTGTGTGATAACCTTAACTCCACGTATGATCCTGCAACCTCTGTTCTGAACCTAGCATCAAAGCAATACAAAGCACCCAGTCCCTCCACCACCCGGCCAGCGTCCAGGTGGCGGGAGAGGGAAGCATAGTTCACCGAGCATAATTATACGAACGCGAGCTGCATATTCATGAAGGTGAAGATGCTACCCCGTGTTGTCTGCTTCGTGAGAACACCGAGGAGCGGGGAGGGGGACCAGTAAATCAGACAACTTACTCCCCTCGAAGATGTACCCTTTGTTTTTGTAGCACTTTACCAGGAGGAGAGGCCTAGGGGGTGGTATAAGGTAATAGGAGAACAGATTGGATGCAAGTACAATGTATCGATGAATCTAATAGGAAGGGGTAACTCTAATGTACAGGTAGGCTCTGGTCAGATGTGCACAGTTCTAAAAGATGAAGGGGTAACACTGCCTCAGTCTCTTTCTACACTTGAATAGGATCGATGGTAACCTCCTGTTTGATTCTTCGTGGTGTGGTGGTGAGGCATATAGTGTTGGGCATAAACAGTTCCCTATGAGGGGTGTTTACATTTGTGTATCAATTTTTGGTGTACTGGCATCCAATGTTTACGTCCTGCGGTTGAGAGTGTACTTCCCTTTCATTTGCTCGGATGTAAGCACACACTCATTGGTAAACACATATTTTAAATACACACACACACACACACACACACACACACACACACACACACACACACACACACACACACACACACACACACACACACACACACACACACACACACACACACACGCACACACACACACACACACACACACGCACACACACACACACACACACACACACACACACATTGGTATAGCGAGAAATGTATATACAGTGTCAGGAAACAACAACACAAGAACGACGTGGAAGACGAGTGTAAGAAAACAAGTCTCAAAAAAGATGAGAGAAAAATCCAAATCCTTCATGTGATGTTGTGTTTAGTCAAGACTCCACAATACCCAGCAGAGCCAGTCCCGGGAACCTGTTAACATGTGTTACGTCAACCACCGAGGGAGCGACGAGCCCCTCTTAGTCGATGACGTAACCTCTGCGTAAACACCGTCTTGTATACCTCATGCACCCTCGAGGTAATGATGGATGGAGGGAGGGATGTTTACTCGAGAACATCATTACGTGGTACAGGTGTTGGTGCCTCTTTCAGTACTCGGTGCCCTCCGTCTCTCTAAAGATATCGGAGGAACAGGACTCTTAGTGTTGGGTATGGTAACAGTTATGTAGACAGTGATCGCAAATAGTCGTGTTGTAAAATATAGTGGTAGCATACATTTTTCATTTGGCTTGTATGTATGTCTGTGGTCGAACGGGTGAAGAACAGTAGTTGTTTTTCGTCTGAGGGATTTCTAAACGATGAAATAAATTTTCGTATTATTGGAGTCATAATATTTGTTTGTTCTATTATATCTGCATTTGGAACAGTTTCATAAGTAAGGTAAGGAAAGAGCTGGCGTAGACAACTCGTCGGAATCCTTCAAAGAGGGAAGCATCAAATGCCAGTATTGTCCGAGGCACCAACGTGAAAATGCAAAGAGCAAATATTGGTTTTGTTGATTATGGTTGCGGAGAGTCTCTCGACCTTGTCCTTCGCTTGGATTTACAGGGATGTTAGTGCCTCAGTCTGTCACCACACCTGTTGTCCCTGTCACCACCAACACCACAACCCCGAATTTTCCAGCTCCTATAATACTTGTCAGTTTAGCGACGTCACTAGGGTAGACATCATCTCCTGTAACTTTCTAAAATTCAGGAAAATATGTTCTTACTTTTATTTTTCCTTCCCAGAGAGTTCTAAGCTTAGCTTGACTTATTTTGTGGTCTATTCTACATAACCTGACATAGTCCCTTAATCCCTGTGCTTTCGTCTGTATCTTATGTGATTACTCGTAGCAAATGTGCACATCAATACACGGAAGTACGTATGCTGTTTAGTTTTCTCTCTCTCATTCACGTACCAATATTGTAGGCAACATTCAGTTTAATAATGCAAACAAGACCGAACTTCTATCTCTGGCTATACCCAATGTATCCTTTGTAGAGATGAGTGCTGGCTGGCTGGATGGAAGTGAAGGGAATGAATGGCCTCTCCACCAAGGTCTTATAAAGGATGCCTATGGAAGGAGATAAATGCCGCTGGGAGAGAGGCCGAGAGGAATGCCGTTGAAATGAAGACAGTAAAATCCTCTCTATGGTCTTATGAACACTTTACTACTTGGGAGGTTCTGTTAAAGATATCCGACTTAATTCTTGGTCACTTTTAGACAAGAAAATATATGTTTATAATAGCAAGGTTCCTATTTCAGTCAGGGAGACGGATTGGATTAATATGATCAAGTTAAGAATTATATAATAAAGTTGCTGTTGAATAAAATATTGGTTTAAACTCTGTGAGACCAAAGAGTATATACAGATACGATGTTGGTGGCAGCATGTGTAAGGAGAAGTGGAAGGTGGAAGCAAGGGGTGGAAGTGACTTAGCAGCAGCAATGGTGGAAGTGGTTGAAGTGAGAGTTGGATATGAGTGTAAGTAACGATGGAGGGAGGAAGATGAATGGAGCGTGGTGGTGGTGATGGTGGTAGTAGTTAGTGAGTTAGAGGGGTAGAATGTGGAATTGAGAAGTAGTGATAGTGGGGTGGTAGTGGTTAGTGAGTAAGATTGGTGGAAAATGGGATTGGTAAGTAATAATAGTGGTGGTAATGATGGTTAGTAAATAGGAGTGGTGGAAAGTGTGGTTGAGAAATAATGATAGTGTTGGATGAAATGGTGGTGGTAAGGGTAATGGTGGTTAGTGAGTATAGTTGTGGTGGAAAGTGGGGTTGAGAAATAGGTCTGGAGTTGGAGGAGTAGGTGGAGGTGGAAGATGAATATGACTGGAGGTGGAGAAGTTGGTTGGGGTGAAAGGGGTGGTGGAGAGGGCCGTGGGGGCGTCAGTATGCAAGGCACGTGTTCTCTATATACCCTCCACCCACACACACACACACACAGTCACACATACACAAACATACACACACACACTCCTCCTACCCACCCACCCCCTCACACCTGATTCAACCTGCAGTGAAGTTTGATTTACGTTTGTTTCCCTGTGTCTGTTTTGAGGTGTTGCGGGCTGGGTTGTGGCTAATACTTTTTTAATTAAGAGTTTTGTCGACCCTTACTACTTGAGTCGTTCCTTTCTTCCATTCAACTGTCCCTGTATTTCTTTTTTTCTTTTCCGTCGTGCTGGCTGTTCCTCTTCTCTATCTCCACATTTTTTTTCATCTGATTCTGTTTCTTGATATACTTTGGAGGAATCAAGGCGCTCTTCTGTACCAATAGTGTATTACTAACTTAAACCAACTCTTCATTATTTTTTCATGACGACTTTATCCAAATAAACTGACGAAGCTGAAGAAGGGTGAAGTGTTCCTCGCTGTTATGGGTGGACCTCAAGGCAATGCATGTGAACCAAGACCTCAATAACATGTTCATAAATTGCACACCCCGTCATCAGAAGCTTGAAGAGGGAAGACAACCGTACAATTACGCTTTCCAGTGCATTTGCTATCCGTTACGGCGCTTCCTTGTACGGCTATGAAAACAAACGATAATTTAGTCGAGCCTCGTACCGTCACAGTCACTATTATAGTTTTTACCCATCTGAGAACTGTATCAAATCAGAATTTAATAACTGAAGTCAGTATCGAGGCCCATGCAGACTTTTATAGGTTAATTCCTTCGGTTGTGTATCACAGGAGTCGGTAGGAAATATCAAACCGCGATTGTTCATTGTATTCAGCCTGATTGTTAGGTATTACTTTCGTTCTGATGGTTCTTCGAGGAGCTCCTCTCTGTAAGGAGTGAATGAAGGAATAAATAGATAGTTATATAGATAAATAGATAGATGGATAGATAGATAGGTAGATAGATAGATAGATGGAGAGATAGATGGAGAGATAGATGGAGAGATAGATAGATATTTAGATAGATAGATAAATAGATAGATAGAGAGAGAGAGAGAGAGAGAGATTTTGTTGGGGCGACGGTACCCCCCACACCCCTACGCATAAATCACAACATGAGCAGGAGGTGACTGAACCTTATCCTCTCCCATAAGAGCCAAGGAACGTGGGGGTCACAGATCATCCCGTCTTCAACTTTATCCATTATGGTTTGCCTTGATGATCCACGTGCTTAGGGTCGAATGGGTTTAGCGAAGTGTGGCACCACTGGGTTCGTTTACTCGTAGGAACTAACATCACCGTAGTTACTGTATTACTACGAGTTAACACACATATTGGTGCCACATTTTCGCTAAAACTACCGGACGCTGTGATCGTTACTTGTGGAGGCAACATGTACACTCGCAATCCAAAATATGTATCTAGGCTTGCTACAAATAGCCTGATCCAGTATTGATTAAGCGAGCTCAAGCAACTACGAAACAGGATAAGTGTTGTAATTGGTTCACTAGTAAGTTAAATTATTCGAAACTTCAACAAGACCTGGATACAATATTTGGATTGCGAGTGTAATGTACTGTACAGTCGGCGGCAAAAGTCCTGTCGCCTCACTTGCTTCACCGAGGCACGCGATGTTCAAAGACTCGAGATTATTAAGTGCAGAAAACGTGTGTATTTTTCGAGTTCATGAACACTGCATGTCTCGGTGAAGCAGGTGAGGCGACACGACTTATGCCGCCGACTGTACATAAAACTACTTCATCCAACTACAACAATATACATATACTGTACAGTCATGGTTAGAAGTTCCGCATCGATGCATAACAATGAGTTGCTTGAGTAAATTGTGTGGACCAATATTACTGAGACAAATATCGATACCTGTATACGATATTTGCATTAATATTCCAGGCTTCTCTATTCCAAACTGTTGGACTTGACGGTATTGTACAGTATCTATGCTTATAATATACATCGAAAGTTCCATTTTTCCGTATTACTGCTGTATTTTGTTTAATTAAACACACAGAATATTGATGTTGGATGTAAGTGTAAAAATGTAATAATGTGTCTTCTTTTAACACATTTTTCCTCTCTCTTGAAAACCTTTAAAGGTCACAGAAAATAAATATACCTTGACAATTGTATTTACTTAACAACTAGCCTACTGGTCCTTTCTTACACCAGAAGTTATTTATTTATTTTTATTTTTTTTCCTAAACCCCAGTACGACTTTCCAATCCCCGTATATCTAAATTAGTCCCTGTTGAGGTCGGCCTACAACATCAGAACCGGATCCCGACGCCCCTTCAACCCAGTTCATATATGGAGAGTTATAAGGAAGTTATTATTATTATACCCTTGGCGGCACGATAGTCATTGAATCAAGGATGAAGGCTTTTGCAATACACTAGTCTCGTATCTACTTAAAACTTAGGCCTATCCATGAACTCGGATGAAAATGTATAATGGTCTTAAAGGGCGTGAAAGTGAAGATAATTATAATATAGAGGTTTTGAAGTGTAGGGGGTACTGTATGTATTGTTGTATAGATATATGTTTTCTTGTCTGTATAATTTTCTATCCGACACTCTATCATATTTTACGGTTGATCTTTTTATTTATTCTCCTGCCTATCTGTTTACTTATCTCGTTGTATACTTTATCTGCTTGTCTATCTGTCTGTCTGTTATTCTGCATATTCATATTATTTTTTATGTATGTATTTGTGTGTGTATGTGCGTGTGTGGGCAAGTGCGAGTGTGTGCATACAATACAGTACTATGTATCCACACAACAGAACTATTCCTCAATAGGGAGTTGCCAAAAGAGACTGACCTCCATATTCTACTTAAGAGGGCTTTCCATTGTGGATGAATAGGAGGGCAGGTCATTCCTCCAAACTATCCTTGGAAACAAGACTGGCACCTCAGCCTACCTGTAATAGATCTGCTTTTTGGCATGGTTTGGAGGAATCAGTAGCCCTCCGTTTCGTCCACAAAAAAGGGGCCTTCTACCATTCACAAAAGAGCTACAACGCGTGCAACCTGTTACAAACACCACTGAGGGACCCCATTTGTTTAGGGAGTGACCATGAGCACCTAGAATAGTACCTCAACACAAACAAGTCTCTCATCCTTGCCCCAACGTACCTCAAGTGGATTTGTATTGTAGTATAGAAAACATAGAAGGCATCAGCAACCATCCATTTTGTTCACAAGACACGGACGGTCCCCTCACATACGTCTTCGATCCACATAGGGGCAACGACGAATATCACTGAGCAACACACACCCTTATTTTGTTTGGCTATAGTGACCTTGAGCAGCTGGTGGCCACATTATTGCACCATCACACACACAACACTCGGAATATCTCCCCTGATAAGGCGATTGTTTTATGTCCACGAGTCGAGGTTAATGCTTCTCTCCCTATTTTCTTTATTTTATACTTAATACAGAGGAGCTCGAAGGTTTAGCTAGCATTATGCAACCATTAAGTGAGTGTATGTATGTCTGTCATGATAATAAAAAAAAAACATAATCGTCTCTAGGAAGGCAGTATGCTATAACAATAAACCACTTTGGTATTAAAGTGTTAATTATTTTACTTTTACGTTGAAATTGTAATGAAGTGGCAATACACATTTATCCTTTATTTCTCTATCTGTATCTATCTATCTAGCTAGCTATTTATTTATCAATCTCTATAATCTCTACACATATATCTTTATCTCGCTTTCCTTTTTCTCTTTCTCTTTCTCTGGCCATCTGTTCCCTCCCTGACCCTGGACCCACAACACCCCACCCCACCCCACCGACCGTCACCCCTGCAGCATCACGCTTTGACCCACGTATAGAGGGACGCTAAGTGGAGGGTGTCGCTACGTGGCGTCTTACCAGTGTACAGTTACCAGCAAAAATGATGTCGGGCATCGGATGGGTGTGAAAATGGTAGGTAGCTGTGTGACATGTTCCCAGTGCACATGCAGTCGCCAGCAATATTATGTGTTGCATTAGATGGGTGAAATTATACGGTGGTGTACGAAAGTTCATTCCCTCAGCCAGCAACAAACAATATGAATGAATTTTGTGTGGTCTCAACTAGAAAACGCAGTTATCAATTAATTTATATTGTGAATGACTGAGAAAACCAAGTTAAGTGCACCATAATACAGCTGGAATAAATCATGGAAAACATAACTACCGCCACCTACAGTTAGAGTTTTGCATTATTATTATTATTATTATTATTAATTTGAGGATCTTATAACTCGGAATTTTTGCTTAGCTATTGCACGTGACTGTTCCTCTATAAGGGTGAAAGTGAGAGGTTTCTAGTTTGTTTATATCCACCATTGACACTTGACCCCTGACAGAGCCTGGAATCAAACCTATTAACGTCCTCATGATGGTGTGACTCCCTGCTGTGCTTACATACAAACATCACACAAAACGGAAATTCCACTGTAAACGTAGACGAGCGAATACGGACCCTGTTGTTTCAAGCAAGTATGGATGCTACTACTTACTACTTCCTTTAAGGGGGTAATTCTTTTTTGGTACTTTGGAGTGCCTTGATTCCTCCAAAGTATGCTAGGAAACAGGACCAGAAGAGCAAAAGTAATGGTGTTCTGTTGCTTAAAATAGCTTGGAGGATTCAGTTGCTCCAGAATTACCAACACAAAACTTTCCCCTTAAATATGTCATGATTACCAGACCACCACTAATAAGGTTGTGTTATTTTGTGTAGTATGAAGAAATCTGGAGCCTTTAACTTTAATAGCATTTCTAATAACAACCTCTTTAGAAATATCACCACCTGTAAATTCAAGGTACACCAAATAACATCTGAATAAGCACCAAAATGTTAAGAACAATCGTAAGTCAATCATAGCGTTAATAATATTGCATTTTATTTGTGTGGAGTATATAGAGTAATTGTATATTAAATTTGTGTGGCGTATAGGAAAAAAATTATACATGCTCTTTTTGCTTACACGATCTCGAACACAGAGTTTGAACACTAAAGAAAATATTAATCTGGTGATGGTAAAGGTTGTTGGTTGAGATCAGCATCAGAGTACAACACAGACGATGTCAATAGTTTGGAGTCAATAGTAGATCTTAACAGCACCACTTGTAAAATATATGGTTTCAAATTTGTAAATCTTCATGCAGTTACATTATCCAGATTATATACACCATGATCTAAATATAGTCAATGCATATATTCCATTTTACCCGATCATAAAAAGGTAGTCTATTTAGGAATCACTTATTAGGGACCGACATATTTTGCAAGCAGTATTTATGTTGACGACTGTACTTCATAATTACAAGTTGCAGCAGTAGCAAGTCGTGACATTGACATTTAGCTCGAGGCCTGACCTACTATACTGCACTTGGAAGCCACTGCCGTCACCTGGCTTGGCTCGGGAGGAGGTCAAACGCTTGAGTGAGTCCAGGGAATGAAAAGATCGGGGGTGTATAGAATGAAAAGAGATGAGGTGGAGAGAGAAGAATTGGAGAGCTAGAGGGGAAGAAAGAATAATTGGGAGGGTAAATAGAACATTACAGGAGAATATGGAATAGAAAAAGGTGGGGAAAAACGAAAGATATGGGAGGAAGGAGAAAGTACTCAGAGTAAGATGTGTAAGGAAGATAAATATGAGGTAGTGGAAATGAGGGAGTGTGAACAGAAAAATGAAAGTGAATCGAGAAAGATAGATATAAGAGAAAGTTAATAGAGGAAGCAGAAAGGGAAAAGGGGATAGAGGAAAGATAATACTAAAAGAGAGAGAGAGAGAGAGAGAGAGAGAGAGAGAGAGAGAGAGAGAGAGAGAGAGAGAGAGAGAGAGAGAGAGAGAGAGAGAGAGAGAGAGAGAGGAGGGGGGGAATCACATTAACATTGGTCATCAAAACAATATCGTTATCGGATAGTTGGAGTTTATACACGTTAATTTTTCACAAGATTAACAACATTAACTCTTTCGGAAACTATATAATTATCCCAAGAGATCACAGGGTTCATATTTTTTCTCTTTGTATCATTAATAAATATTCACTATACTATCACAATATATTTTCCTGTTGTGTTCTCTTGTCAGAAACTGGATTGCAAGTTTACTGTTATCCCACCTCGCCCATGCATGCACCGACCCCAGTGCATTATGCAATATTCTGTTCACGTGAGGCAATGCTACACACACACACACACACACACACACACACACACACACACACACACACACACACACACACACACACACACACACACACACACACACACACACACACACACACACACACACACACACACACACACATGCAATTTGTATTAAGTTCAACTACGTCATTTAGGACCATAAGATATAACGTATGTAGTCTGTGTATAAGTGTAAGTCTTACTGTGTGTGCAACTCTTTGTATGTCTGTATATATATATATGAATATATGTAATGTATGAATCTATTTATCCATCCATCAATTTACTTATCTCCCTCAGAATTTAATCACCTTTCAACCTATCATCCACTCACTCATCCACTCACTCATTCACTTACTCATCCACTCACTCATCCACTCACTCATTCACTCACTCATTCACTTACTCATCCACTCACTCATCCACTCACTCATTCACTCACTCATTCACTCACTCATTCACTCACTCATTCACTTACTCATTCACTTACTCATTCACTCACTCACCTCCAAGCAGACAATGAATGACCTTATTTCATTGTTCCGTTTATACAGTCACTACTCAGCTCTTCTGTCATGCGGCTCACGTTTCCTTCCCCGTAACCCTCCACGACCCTCAGTACGACCACGGTGTTAGTGGACTGTAATAATTAAAGGGACGTCTTCCTCCTCCTCCTCCTCTCCCTTATCTTCTTCTTCGTCCTCCTCCTCCTCCTCTCCCTTATCTTATTCTTCGTCCTCCTCCTCCTCCTCTCCCTTATCTTCTTCTTTGTCCTCCTCCTCCTCCTCCTGTTCCTCCTCCTCCTCCTCCTCCTCCTCCTCCTGTTCCTCCTCCTCCTCCTCCTCCTCCTCCTCCTGTTCCTCCTCCTCTTCCTCCAATATGTATGTGTTCAAGGCATTGAAATTACTTTTGGATAGTGATTCACATATCTTCCACAAGTAGATATCAAAGTTTAAAAAATTTAGCCAAAAAATTTAAATTCAAAGGAATGTCTGTCACTAGGAATGCCAAGGAGAACATTTGCTTACGTTATATGGTTAGGTTATATTGACGGAATCTTAACGGAATGGCACAGTGAAGTTAATTATGGGACCCTGTGATGTAGTAAGACAAGTGGAGATTAATTAGTCCTTCAAATATTGCCACGAAACACCACTTATCTGGAAAGAATTTGTTTCGTGGTGGCATGGTCAAAAGGAATCAGCTTGCAGTAGCCTCCAATTGTTATACATGATCATAGAGTCCTTAAAGAAACACAGAATTTAGGAACTTTATTACTCATACGCTTCCGCTTCGCCTTTATTTAGATAAGTTAATAATTTCTTATTAATATTCCCTGACGAACTAATTCTAAGAAATATGAATAGACTCCTGGTTGTCTGGAGTTCCTCGTCAATAACATTCCTTTACTTTATATTCTTCATCGTGTCTCTTTGTGGGACACGATGCCCTTCACCATGATGTGTGTGGTGCCTGGGACACGACCACAGCCTACCAATGTTGTGTCCTGACGTATAAGGAAGTGAGTGGGTTGACATACTATTGTTATTCTTCCATGCAGGAACACCAGCTGACACCTTCACCCCAGAAGCCCAGAGTAACACGAAATAATGGCTGGCACGTGTCCGTATCTTATTCAGTCTATTGTAAACCTAACCTACAGTAGCTTCTATTTAATCTAACCGAATCCGTTATTGCTCATTTAAAATAATAGTTCCATCCTTGCCTGACTTAATCTAATCAATTTAATGTACCGGATTAACTTATAGAATACAGGAAGGACGCACTTTGTCGCCAGAATTTACGAGTTGAAATGTAGGATTAGTAAGTAATGCTCCGTTTGCAAGATGAAAATTTAATGTGAGAGTAGAAGCAGTTTTTTGGCTTAAGAATAGTTAGTTAGTCTGGGGGGAATGCTTTTGCTTCGACAACCCTACTTGGTATCCCATTATCAATATACCTCTTATCTATTCTGGAGACATGCACTGGTTTGTCAACTTTAACCTAAAAACTCGCATCTTTGTGGCCGCTCGAGGGACACACATATATATATAGATAAGCAAGTTAGTCGTGTATAATAATTGATGTGGATATTTTTTATTTTCCATGCAATTGGTTGTACAGTTAACGAGTTCTGATACCATCTTCATACCCCAAGTGTACCCATCGGAGAGAGTAAGTGTACAGTCAACAGAAAAAGTTATCTCCTCCCTTCTGCTTCCAAGTGACTCACACTAGAAAGCCAGTTAGTTGATTTATTATTATCTGAAGCTTACACTGGTGATGGAATAAGAGAACTTCCCAGCGTCGAATGTGTAGCATTAAAATTACCCTAGAAAGTCAAACTGTACACGTTCAGTAAGAGACGATGCATCTGTAGAGTTAAGTAGAAACCAAACATATGCCCAAGGTAACACGAGACTTATAGCCGTGACTGTACATCGCACCCTGGGGTCAAGCCATTGTAACATTCGTACCTGTGAGTAAGTTAGTGATGGCCGTCCGGACTGACCTTTGAGTCCACCTGTGTTGCATAATTATACCCAATAATATTTTCAGCTACCTACCTCGTGAACTATTCAGCCTGCTTGTGTTTGAAGGAGGTCATTTCATGCTAGAGAATTGAAAGGTTACTGATTCCTCCAAGCTATTATGCTACAAGGCTGATCTGCTTAATTAATAATCAAAGTGCATATTTTCCTGGCATAGACTGTGGTAGGAATCAGACGCCCTCCATTTTATCCAGAACAAATGAATCATTTATAGGCCATATCATTTATAGGAAGGCTACTAATACCTCCATACAAAGCTGCCATGAAATAGACTCCATCAGTGTACGAACAAGGAACCCATTTTATATTGCAGTTCTCTAGAGGAATCAGTATCACACCAATTTGTCGACAATGTAATACCCATCTAATGAATGGAAGATTTGTTTGTGTCATTGTCAGGTGAATTTTCAGTTTATATCGAGTAAGTGAGTCTACATAAACATAATGTATTTAAATTTGTAATAAAATTCACTCACAATAAATTCAACATTAATTTAACAGTTACAGAACTGAATATTATTTACATTTTTATTCAGCAAGAACAAGTCTATGAAGATTATTATGATTCACAACTAGCCACAGGTATAAAGTAAATGTAAAACGTAGAATAACAACGTAAAACTTATTCTTCTATACCATTTGTGATTCATTAATTAACTGCATGCGAAAATTTGGTGCACGTCTGACAAGCCATCCCAAACCATACTGTCTTTATTAGAGTAAATGTGATATGCATTCATAAAGTCTAGCACATTTTTCTCGGGGCTCCCTATAAATAAGGCCTTATAAATAGGTAACAGTGATGTAACTACAGATAGGTATTAGACAGGGAACCAAGACTAGGACATCTGACATATGAATACACGAAAGGTTTGTAAGAGCAGTAATGCAAAATAATAATAAAAATGATGATGGTGATGATGATAATAATAATTTTGATGGTTGTGAATGATTGATGGTTGTGCTGATGATGATAATGGTGATATTGATAATGAAAATAGTGATGAGATGATAAATAATGACGAAGATGATGATGAAACTGGTAATGATGATAGTTACAATGACGATGACGACAGTTTGTGATAATGATGATAATGATGTTGACCAATATTATATATGATGATGATGATGATGATAATGATGACAATGAAGATAGTTTGTGATGATTATGATGACGACAAAGGTTACAAAGATGATGACAATAATGATAATGATGTTGACCAAGATGAAGTGTTTGTCCAGCCACTTTCACTTCTTTGCCCGATGGTTCTTCTCCCTAAACGAGTTATTAGAACCGAGAAATTTCGTTTGACCCCGAGGCGGCGGTCGAGTCGTGGAACCACTTTCAATTAACCCAGCGGCGGCGGCGGCGGCGGCGGTGGGGATGGGGGTGGTGGTGGGGGGTATCGGCACACTTAAGGGGGTAACTGTTGTGGGCAAATTGGAGCACACGTAGCCCTCCAAACTCTATCATCATAAAACACAGCCCCCGAAATTCCCACAGCAGGTTACTTCCCTTAAGGGGGATAATTAGCTTTTGTTACATTGGAGCTCTTCGATTCCTCCAAAGTATGTCAGGAAACAGGACCAGAAGAGCAAAACTAATGGTGTTCTGTAGGGTGGAATAGTTTGGAGGATTGAGTTGCTCCAGAATTACCAACACAAAACTTCCCTTTTAAGTTTTGTGTTGGTAAATCTGGAGTAACTGTATCCTCCAAACTATTCCAAGCGACATGTAGAACGTCATTATTTTTTGCTCTTCTGGTCCTGTTTTCTAGCATAGTTTGGAGGAAATAAAGGACTCCAATGTACTCAAAAAGAATTACCACCTTAATTAAAGACACAGTACCCAAATGTGATCGGTTGGGGAAACACGCGTAAACCAATTGGATTTTCTTCTCCCGGGATGAAACACTCGTCTTCATTCAATAGTTGTCACGACTCAAAGAATGCAGGTGAGAAGGAAATTATAATAAGGGCAAATTTGTAGCAAGTGTTTCCTCCATAATACTTAAAAAAAAAAAAAAAACATACCTTAAAAATATAAGTAAGATGTTTTGGTCAATTTCTCAGCATCTCTTTGGAAAAATTGGTAGCCCCATGTACTACCTCGACTACTATCATAGCCTAACCTACTATAATTTAACAAAACAATCTTAAACTAATACAAAAAAGAAAAAAACTCATTCTGCTTCTTTTGAAAATGAGAATGGTTTTGTGTACACTTCAGATAATGTGCCCCAGGTAACAGACAGTAATGTGTGTGTGTGTGTATGTGTGTGTGTGTGTGTGTGTGTGTGTGTGTGTGTGTGTGTGTGTGTGTGTGTGTGTGTGTGTGTGTGTTGAGGGTGGGTCCAAGAAACGAGTTTGATCCCGCACCCAGAATTATTGCATTATTATATACGTCATAACAATAAACAGTGAACCACAATTAATATTATAGTGACTCTTACTATGTCTATATTTTGTGAGAAGTATACATTTATCGACGTCGTATGATCTTTATAATACTAAACTATCATCTTTGCAAATTGTTTTCAAATGTAAATACTGTATATTATTTATAGTACACTTAGCATATTATAAGTAGTCCAACAGATTTATTATCATTCACTTTCTAAACACAGGTCGAATCAAATGTTTCCTGTCTAATGCAACACTTACAGTATATAATATTATACACTGTTCTGTACACCTAAGCATGTCAAGTTTGCTATTTTATATATCCGAACTGAGAATTATTTGTGCTAATTATATTTTTCTTTCGTGATGTGATGCCTATTTATCCCAATTACTTGCACTGTAAAGAAATACTAAACAAAATATACTTCGTAATGAGGCTTTACCGCAGTGTTCCTTAGTCGTGTATGACTGGGGAAACATACATTACAGTAGCAATATTATACATTCGCTTCCTTACTGGAAAATTAATATATACATGTAATATTTTCATTACTGATGCCGGTAAACAAGCATCCGTCATTGTGTGTTCCATTAATTTATAACTTTCTATTATTAAAATGATAGTAAGGGAATATTAATTTTTCTTTTCATTTAGTCAATTACTTTTATCATTACATGGATGTGTACCGTATATCATAAATTTACACATTTTAAAAGCATTATTTGGCACCTAACTTTTGTTAATTTAATTAATTATAACAGTGAGGATTAAGGGTTAAGGGAAATGTACAGTGTTGCCAAATCTGGAGCAACTGATTCCTCCAAACTATTCCAAGCAACAGAACACCATTCATTATTTTAGTTCATCTGGTCCTGTTTCCTGGCATATATACTTTGGAGGAATCATGGCACTCCAATGTAACAAAAGTGAATTACCCCCTTACGACTTGAGGGTGGTAATTAACACAGGTAGTGGCCAGGTGGGGCTAATGGAAGGGTGCTGGGGGGGAAGGGGGGGGTTATGGTCTGAGGGGTTCACGGTCAGAGGTAGAGAGTCCCACCCCACCCCACCCCACCCCACCCCACCCAACCTTGACACGCAGACATCCACGTATACACACACACACACACACACACACACACATACATTTTTACATACTAATACATACACACGTACAGTACAGTCAGATTATACACACAAACACACACACACACACACACACATACATACACTTTTACATACTAATACATACACACATACAGTACAGTCAGATTATAAAGTCGTGTCTCTTACCCTCAGAGTTCATGTCACTGCAATTGCTGGCCTTCATTGTGGCGTCAAAGTATTTATTTTTGTATTTATCTATTTTATTTATTTGTTTATTTATCTCATTTATTTATTTGTTTATTTATCTAATTTATTTATTTGTTTATTTATCTCATTTATTTATTTGTTTATTTATCTAATTTGTTTATTTGTTTATTTATCTAATATATATATTTGTTTATTTATTTATTTGTTTATTTATTTATTTATCTAATTTATTTATTTGTTTATTTATCTAAGTTATTTATTTGTTTATTTATCTAATTTATTTATTTGTTTATCTATTTATTTAGTTATTTATTTATTCAATAAGAAACGTAAATCTTGTGGGAAAGCTAGACGGTATTTTGGATTGATACAGACATGTCTTTACAATTTGACTACACACACACACACACACACACACACACACACACACACACACACACACACACACACACACACACACACACACACACACACACACACACACACACACACACACACACACACACACACACACACCAATACCCAACATGCTTGACCCACTCCCGTCGTCACGCGTATTTGCCACTACGGTCATATAAAAAATCCTCACACACACACACACACACACACACACACACACAAACACACACACACACACACACACACACACACACACACACACACACACACACACACCAGGCCACAAAGGTTAAGACCATGTTTAGAGTTTTTCTGATGATAATCCTCTGCTGTACTTGTGAGGTATGACAGACCCCAGTGGAATAAGGCAGAGACCATACAAGGCTGTGTGTGTGTGTGTATATATAGAGGTTAGTTACCCCTGTATACCTCGTCCTCAGACAACAGTATCACGCACGGCATAGAGGTCAGTTCCCCCTACCTCACCACACCGTATTTTCAGGAAGGGTTGATTCAGTGGGTATTTTTTTGTTTTTTTATGGCTTAGGAGGATTTTAGTGGAGGAAGAATAACAGTGACGTGGTGGTAATGGATGAAATGAAGATCTACCAGGACTAATGGATGATATGATTAGTTTCCTTATAATAATATTTAGGTACTTTTTGTCTCCCTGCATGTGTATGTTCTATAGTCGCATCTTGAATTTCGAGGATGTCGCTTGGTGATATAATAATTATGATGGTTGTACTTTTTTAATATTGCTGTGATGTGTCGTTATCAGTTATTGTACCTAAACCCTTTACCTCTTTTAACGTCAAAACTGTTGATAAAGTGGGTCAACTAAACACTAAAACGCATGCAGTGTATTAAAAAAGAGAATGAATTTTTTTTTTTATTGATAAAGGGTGTCAACTAAACATTAAAACGCAGTGTATCAGAAAAGTTAAATGAGAAAATTTGTATCTATCTTACTGTAGTAGTATTTGCAGTATAGTTTGAAGGAATCAGTAGCCCTCTAATCTGCCAACAATAGATAACCAACCCTCTTAAAAGGCAGGTAACCACAGAGGTAATAATTTGTAAGAGGGATGTTCGGATACAGACCCCCAGCCGCCACCCACTACACACATGGTAGGGATTCGTTACGTACAGTGAGAGTGAATGGCCACGGTGGGTGAGAAGGTACAGTCACTGCCTAAAGTTCTGTCATGGCATGTTGGTAAACTTTGAGTATAATGTTGTCGTGTATGAGACGTTGTTGCTTCTTGTGCCTGATTGTAAACCGTGAATATAAAGGTTAGAAGAAAGTATTTACGCCCCAGTCGCGGTAACGTTATTCTTAAAAACCATCATCATATCAAAAAGGCGACATAACTTTAGAGAGCGACTATACCACCAACTCACACTCTTATCTCATGTTTTGACAGTGACTAACAGCTCTTGCAGCCAGGGAGGTAAGCAGAGAACGAGGCTTCCAAGGATGTCCAGTTTAACCAGGCAGTTGTTTTGTTTAATTTGATCTTGTAGACTTTCCCGACGCAGAGGGTGTCTTGGTGTATCTCCACTACATAGATATTATTAACACATTCCATTATTACAACCTTCATGCAGCAGAGAATGGTCGTATAGCAGGATATATAGGCTATAATATATTCCATTAATATTACTGACGTTATGTGAATTTTCTTAGTTTGTTTGGTTCTTTAATGATGAAGCAGCATCGGAAGAGTACAAGGTGTTCATCTGTTGTCGTTTATCTCCCGTACCCTTTCCTATCAAAACTATCGTCAAAACTTTCTACACCTTGGAGTCACAGTGTCGAGTAGTTATTATTCTGTTCTGGTTTCCTCCAGACGAGTTAAATAGAACACAGAATACCTGTAAAAACCAGGGTAAGGAAATGTACTGTGAATTTTTATTTTTTTTGGTCTTTACAACTTTATTATAAATGATGAAGTAACTCCACAAGATATTATTCAACGGAGGAAACATTACAGATACTTAAAGGCTATTATTTAGAAGATAATCCAGTGTTGACAAATCTTAAGACGAAAAATTCCTCTAAGCGTACTTGCATTGGTCTGTTTCTTAGCATAGATTAGTATAAATGGTATCCTTCAATATACTAAAAGTTTATTATCCTTTTACATTATGGTTATATATGGCAGCTTGAATGACCAGAGAAGGAGTGAAACCATCACCAGGGGTCATCCATAGTGTTCCGTCTGCCGGCATTGTTAAGACTTTCTCAGGCAGGCCCTCAAGGTAGCATACCGGATGAGGACACTACTGGCTGGCTGACTGGTTCCCTGGCAAGGACTGGGGGTACGGGAGTTTTTTTTTTTTTTTCGGAAGGAAAGCCAGTTTGCTGTAGAAAGTCAGGTAGTTGTCGTTCACTTCATTAAGCTTTCTTTTGCGACGGGCGTGGAGGTGCAACATATCCCCCGATCTGCAATGCACTATAGGTTAATCCCAGGTTGATCGTCTACACTGTATATCAATGCATGATTTTTTTTTTCTATATGCAGAAAGATGAGGACTAAAGGGTGTGAGCCGCTTGTTGTCCTTATGTACTGAACACCTGTGGTCCTGTATATACCAACTGTTCATACCCGATCCGGTACCTGTCAAACAGCTTAGGCAGGTGCATGGTGTGTGTGTGTGTGTGTGTGTGAATGTATGCATGTGATGCTTGCTTACAGAGACCTTGTCCAGCGACACAACACTCATATTGATGAATGTGTTAACGTACAGTACAACAGATGACACTGTGTATACAGGCTTCCGTTGCTGTCCCTTTAATTAGAACTATATTCTATCTGTTCCTCTGATGATTTCAGCAGAATTTCTTCATCTAACTGTCATTTCAAAGAGGGATACAGAGTTTCATGGAGTTTGGGTGAATCTAATGGCAAGAAAATATGCTCGAGATACAAAATAGAATAATATTATATGGGAAAGTAAAATATGTTGGGTCTTGATTAGACCTTCATCAGTGAAGATGAAGAGGATCCAAACAGGGACGAAATGTTGTAGTTCAGATTTTTTGGAGAAAAGTTCCACAGCTTTGAATTTCCAGAATGGAAATATAATACTTGTACTGTAATGTATGAAGCTGTATCTATGAACAAAACAAGTTTGAGCCATTTTCTAAATGTCCCTATGTGTACTTGACTTTGATTAGAACTTTTACTTATACGCAAGATAACCTCAGACGATGTTCGTAGCCATATGAATACTGTACATCTTGCAACCAAAGAGATTAATTAGTTGCAGATAAGTTGATAAAGTGTGGATGGGGGTTATGGGAAATACATTACACTGTAACAGTATCATGTTGGATTTGTTTATGAAAACCTATTGACACTTTAGAAATATGACTTTGAAGAGCACTATACACTAAATCCGTCTATACTTCTACTTAACAATAACAGGAGAGGCAACCCAACCCAAGTACTTAACTGGGGCGAACAGAGCCACACTTCCTGCCCGTCGTGAAACATACCCTAGTAATAACAGGGAGACTACACAACCCCCGCCCTTGTACCCACACAGCTTGGCCTCAACCACCACCAGGGCTTAACTTACGCAAGCGCCCAGACACGCAAAGTAATTTACAGATTGATGGATTGATTACAGATAAATCTCCAAGCTGCAGCGACTGATATATATATATTTAAGTCGGTATTTCCTTTCCACATTTATTTAACTCTCATATGTTTTCTCTTTTCCACATCCTTGGTGTAAATTGGATGGCTGTCTTGATTTCTATTGATCGACAGACTCAGAAATATTTTGAAGAGTATCTTGAAAAAAAAATGGTCCCAGCGTAACAACAAGTGAGGATTATTATGTACTGTATTTGATCATTTTTTCTTCATAATTTTGTATCTCCTTAATTGACCAGATCTGAGGCAATGGATTGGTTCTTCTCTTCACATTGGACCTGGAAGTGAGTTGAGTGACGTTAGTGTTGGCCTCAGTGATCAGTGTGCAGTACATGTCACACTGAAGGGAGAAAGCCATCACGTCACACACTACAGGTAATCTGTAAGTATCTTGTCTCAATGATTGACAGCACTTGTGTTTGGGTTTTTTTATGCTTGTTTTTTTTTTACCACAGTTATGTTTAATTTGTACTTAAGAAACTAAAGCTGCATTTTTCTACGATTGGCATTTATTTCTTATGATAGTTTATTGTTGGTAAATTGATAATACCATTCTAGTCAAAGAAATATTTTCTACATCTTGAATAAACATCTGGATAACATTGCATAGTTTAATGTGAGAAGAAAGAGGTACACCAGCACAGAAGTCAAATTATTAATATATAAATGCCACGTTAACCAAGTACAAAGGGATTCCATCGAATTTTAGTTAAGTCCAATTTCAGTCCATGTGATACGCAATTACATATCATATTCATTTCCGTAAACAGTAGTTATATATCCACGTGAAAACGGACCACGGTTTTCCCTTTGTCAGAATGTTTACACCCACCAACAAACAATATGTCGTCCAATCTGACAAATAGTTCATCGAATTATGTTATCGTACGTTTCACAGAACCGTGAACTGAAGCACAAGAGAAGTATATTCATTATGTATGGCGAATGTATTATATTAGTTCAATAATCAATATCTATATCATCCTTCAAGAAACGTTTAATTAACGCAATGAATAGAAAGGCTGGCAGAGATTATTTCCGGGACTTTACGACAACATTCATGATACAAGCATTACCCATAGTAAAAGAGAGAGGCTCTGAAACCTTACAAGAGCCTCCTTTACCTAACCTGACCTCATCATTTCTTACTGACCTACTGCACTGGAGGGGATGATCCAGTACCGAGCCTCGGTCCACTACTAAGGCATTTTTTGGTTCTCTTTCTGCTGTCTAAAAACGTCACTGGTTAATCATACTTAATGTTCTTTGTTTTCCATCTGTTTGGCCATCTTTCTGCTGATGAAGAGAGTAAAATATTCAATTAATCATGTAAGTAATTATCTTTTTCCATTCTCTATCATTATATGTTTACTAGAAGGTAAATAATAATTGAATTCAGATATGGACATAATCATAATTTCCAGTTTTGGAATCAACATTTTTTCTACGTCAACACGGCACAGACACAAGCACACAATAATTATCCAGACTTGGTGTGATAATTTGTGTCAATTATATCCTTTGGTGTACGCTGCATCGCTGCATCAACGTCTTCAAATATCAGACAGACACTGAAATCTCACACGTTTACAGATAATAAGACCCGACACGTCAATAGACAGTAAGTCCTGACACGCCAACAGGCAGTAAGGCCTCACACACTTCAAACAAACACTGAGGTCACAAACGTCAAACAGTCACTGAAGCCCCATACATTAAGCAGACACAGAAACCCCATACGTACAGTACTTGGAACAGACTCTGGGGCTCCACACGTCAACTCAGAGTCTGTAATGCCATGTTAAGGAAACAACGGGGTTCCCACGACACACACACACATACACTGGGGCACTGGATGTCAAATACAAGGCCCTAAGACCCTACGTATCAGTCAGACACCACACATTTATATGACACAAAAATTGAGACCTACACTGTCACCAAGGGAACGCATCACATAACACTGGCATTGATACCCAGGGGTCATAGGAGCGGGATGGATGCTGCACCGTGCCACTTCCACTCTCCCTCCCAGTCCACACCACTCCTTACTTTCATTTTCTTTTGTCACGCCTGATGCTATAATGACGGGTTGAGGGTCACTTGGCGAATACTCCTCATCATTGTGTCACTCTCCATAGTCATTGTTATTGTCACTTACTGAAACATGTGATGTCACAGACTTCTTACCTCTAACTAACAAGTGTCATCATTGAAACACTTCATTTTATCAGTGCCAACATCCACTCAGCAATATAATTACTCGTATGGGCTGCATGATAAAAGCTCCGAGAAACTGCTGCCATAATACCAACACCGTCATTACATGCAATAATAGTTGGCGCTTGAAAATGTCAAGCATTGAAACCCAAAAAACATTGTGATAAGAACAGTCGCATATCATCAATGTTTTTCCGATTCGCTGTGTAATTATCGTGTAAATTGCATTAATTATGATAATTTGGCTCTTTTTCCTTTAGTTTGGCATTTGGCGAGGTGAGTCTGGAGGCGTCACCTATCGCAGTGGCCCAGATCAAGTTCAGTTTAGTAAACATACCGTCTTCAATGTTTACGACTACCATATGACATGTATATTGACATAGCAACAGGATTTTCAGTTTCCTTTACATTGCACAAAGCATTTGGTATGTTTTCAGTTAATGATAATAATCAGCTACAATTCTCTTGTTCCTCTCTATACATTCTTATACATACGCATAGTTTGTTCATAATTGCAGTACCGCTTTAGAAAACATTCCTTTGCTTTTTATCCCACATTATATTGGCGAACCAGACATGTTTGAAAAAAGAGATATTTACAATATGTTTGTCTTTGGAAGATTAAGCTCTGGTGCGCAACAAATCACAGCAGCGCAAACATTATTTCAAGCGTTCCATAACTTTTAACTTTTCAAATTACTAGCGATAAAAAACAACATTAATCTGACCACTCAGTAGATGAAAGTCACTAACTTTTATCATTTGTCAAAGCATTTCC
This sequence comes from Petrolisthes manimaculis, assembly GCA_034508575.1. Taxonomy (NCBI): domain Eukaryota; kingdom Metazoa; phylum Arthropoda; class Malacostraca; order Decapoda; family Porcellanidae; genus Petrolisthes; species Petrolisthes manimaculis. Next base: position 303,679 of record JAWZYT010000466.1, read on the forward strand.
GAGTTTGGTATAGTATTGCCAAGTAATGAAATAGTGAGTAGTGTCAGGGCACCGACGGCTGACACTGCCCCCACACAACACAACACAACACAACACAACACACACCTCCACACACCCGCTGCACCAAGACAAGTGTGCCGCCTCTCAGAAGGGTGCAAGTTGTGTGGTTTCATCTGTGTGTGAGAGATAGACAGAGAGAGAGAGAGAGAGCGTGCGTGGCCAGTCCTTACCTTCACTTTCAGAGGGCAGGACCTTTGCTTCACAATGGTTAGAGATCTGAGCGAAGAATTCTGGGAGGCTGGTGGTGGGGCATTTTTCTTGAACTTGAAAGATGTGAGATGTTGATGCAGAACTTCTCCTCTTCTGTATTAATAATTATATTAGTGTATAATTTAACTATTTGTTGTTTAGTGGGCAAATATTTTGTACCTATGATCATGCCCTTGATCTTTTATTTTTCAGGCAAATTTAGGAAGTGGTTGAAGCATTGCCTTTCTGCGGGTGTTTTGGAAAATCGTATAAGATTGACCAGGCAATCTCAATCTTCCATATGCACAATTTATGCAAAAGTAGTCAACTTTGAAACATTGTACTGTCATCCATCTCTGACCTTTCCTATGACTACTTCTCCTTCAAAAGCAACGTGTCTCGGTATTTCGATATTCAATCGGACATGATTTTGGATTTCTCCCACCATATTTTTCATATGATCAATGAGGATATTAAGCAGGCTTTTTACCCCTCGTCTCCACATTCCAAAATGCGGAAGAAAAAGATAGTGCAAAAAGTCACATGACCCATCGATGTATCAAAACATAACAAATTGAAGTACTCTGTTACTCATAGTCCCAGGTGTGCATTCCTTTGGATTAACAAGTCAGGTTGAGGTCTTGGAGCTTCCTTGGAATCTTAAACAACCCTGGCCGGACCTCACCTAGACCGTGGTAATGTCTGGATGGCATAACAATAAAGCTTATAATTTTCCTTGTAATATCAGGTCAGCTGATTTGGGTTTGTATCGGCGTCTGAAAAGGGGTGTCATTGAACAGAAGAACGACAACAACAACAACAACAACAGTGACAATTTAAAATTAAAATCACCCTTTTATATGAAAACTGCAGAGGTCATTAAACAACAACAAACTACTACAACAACGACAAAAACAACAACCACAACAACCTAGCCTACAAGTTGAAAAGTCGGGTTACACTGTGACCTCCACGTCCTTCAGTAACTCACCTTAATAATGTCGGTACCTGGCCGCTGACGGATCGAGACGAGAGCACCTCCAGGAAGAGACGCCCCTCCTCCCCTTCCTCCCGGAGAGATGATGATGCGGCGGGAAAGTCAAGGATGTATGTTCCAAGGTAAATATAGTGATATTTACCTTGATATGTACAGTATATATTGATTTACCGGCGTCAACACCGGAACGATATTGCAGTCACGAACAAACAAAAGTCGGGGGGCGCAGGTTATGATCCCAGGTTGGTCTGTCTGTACTCATGAGGAATATAATATTGATAGAAATTGTCGTACATGTATGTTGCTTTAGCTTCGCTGGTTCTGGGTTACTTGGTATAGAGAAATGAGTCCGACTTTTGAGAGTGTCATTACAGCTGAAGTCAAGAGTTCATTACTCTCCTTCATGTTCTACCCGACCTTCAAATAAATTATCATCGTGTGCCCAATAAAATGACACACGACGACCACTTCAGTTGGCCACCAGTGAGCCATGCGGGTGAGACCTGCCACGTGTCACGGAGTTTGTCTAGGAGATGACAGAGAGGAACAGAGGATTTTTATAAGGGGTCATTTATCTTAAGTAAATTCGAGCGTTACTGACTCCATACCGGGAAAGAAAACTGATCATCTACTCGTATACTTGGGTCGTTTGTGTTGTTGTTTTGGTATATATATTTGAGGATCCTTAGTCCTCTATTTCACTTACCAGGTAAACTCCTTTTGATAAAACTGTCAGGAGTTAATCTGACTAGAGTCACGTGAAGGGGATCCTGTATTTTATTTTGTCAGTGGGTCAAGTTGATCTGAATAGTGACAGACTCAAGGCATATATTTGGTAAATTGTTGGTATTGAATGTGATGGTTAGTGATTCCTTCAAAGTATGCCAGGAAATGTGTGTCTTTCAGTATTGCAAATAGGGGATCTTTTCTCAGTCTAGTTTGGAGGAATCAGTAGCCCTCCACTTTACCGTCATGTGAGTCCTCCTTGGCAGATCATCTGGGTCATGTTACGAGTGTTGGATTGAACTGAATTTTTATCCTGTCAACGTTACAATTGACAACCCGGAACTCAACTGGAGGCCTTGTCAGAGAGGGACAGTATTATGTTGACGTAGTGGAGGAAGGGCTACCGATTCCTCCAAGCTTAACACCACGACATATGCATTACGAGGAGGAGTCTGTTTCGTGGATCATGTTTGGAGGATTCAGGTGCCTCCAATTGGCCGACAAAATCTTACCATAATCATCATGACAAGAGATTCTATGACACACAGAATTATTATACTGTATATCCAAAGAGTTCATGGATTTCATTTCAGACAATATATAGGTAATAAATAAACTCTATGGGAATAATATTGATCATATCATAGAAAGCAATAGCTAATTAACTCCCCCAAGCTATTCCACACAACAGAGTTTGGCTTATTTGGGATCAAGAGTTCAGGTGTCAAGAGTGAGAGTCATGTTTGTCTCCCAAAACATCCCCTGAAAACGCAAATAGTGTAAATATACCCCAGAACCTCACCACAACATCCTCTGAAATTTGATAGGAGTAAAATTAATAACAGATTCGTGCCACTCATATCACAAGGGACTTACAAGCTAAACAATCCCTGTAAGGAGGTGTAGTAGGAGGAAGGCAGGTTGTGTGGCCTTCACCTCCTTAAGCACTAAAGTATGTATAACCTTTGATCTCCTCCTTTGTCAATAGATATCGTGGTGGGGCAGAAAAGAGTTGCTTCCTTATCCCGTTACTATCTCAAGAAGGAGATAAAGCTATATCATACTTTATGAAAAGGGATGCAAGACTGGATAATATAATTATTTTAATCCATACCACTGCAAACTACTACCATAACCACCACCACCACCACCACCACCACAACCACTATCATAATACCACTACTACCATAGTACCACCAATACTATCATTACAACACTACTATCATACATACCATCATAACAATAAAAGCACCACTCCATCAATGACATCACGGCAACCATTAACATAATTATAGACTGTATGTATATACTGCATGTACAATATAGGTTTGCTTTAATGATATATAAACACGAGTTCATTAATTCGTGATATTTTAAGTGCAAAATACAGGAAATAACTCTCTTGAGGGTAAGGTGGAGGACTATTGATTCTTCCAAACTATGCAGCGAAACAAATCAATCCCTTCATGGCATATATAGCTTGGAGGAATCAGTAGCCCTTCATATTGTGAACAAGAGTTGATCCCTTATAAACTTATTCCACCACATCTGCACATCACTCCCCTCCCGCCCGTCAACACACACTATGATGGATGAATCTATTTGTTTACGTTTGAGGAGGGGTGTCTGCTGCTGCTGCTGCTGCGGTGGTGGTGGTGGTGGTGGTTGTGATGGTGGTGGTCATGAAGGTGATTGTTGATTGAGGAGGTGGTTGTGGTGTCATTGTTAGTGGTGGAGGGTTACGACTCTTCACGCTGCCAGGGAGACACTCGGACATTGAGTAGAAATCATACATGGAATATAAAATGGTTTTAATCTTATTAAGTGCAATAGGTTTCAAGTCTTAATATTGTTTTGACTCGGGGGAGGGGGGGGGGGGGGAGTCTGTGATTCCTCCAAACACTGTCAGGAAACAGATCCCATATTAGTACCATTGAGGGCATCTGTTTTCTGGCATAGTTAAGAGGAATCAGTAGCTTTCCTATTAATAAAAAAAAAAGAATCCTTCCCTAATAACCCAAATAAAGATCGAGGGTATTTATATTCCCCATCTGCTGTTAGACAGAACAGAGTTTTTATCTGAACTTTCCACAACATTTATTCGTATTTGTAAATTATGCAAAAGAAAGGTTTAAAAGGGTGTCTGGGATCGTGGAGTCAGCAGGGAGGGAGTAAGGTGATGCTGGTAGCAAATTCAGGCTGGCACGGCAGGAGAAAATTGCCCATAAAGGGATTATTTGATATATAGTGCAGGACGTAAGTGATTTATGATCCTACACTGCTGGAGAATTATTATCAGACGCCGTTTTTACAGTCTTTCTCCAAGATGATCGGGAGATGCATCCTATAAAAATCCATCCTTATCCTTTTTTGTTACTCATTTTATTTTAATGGAGATTCGACAAAAAAAAAAAAAATTGGAGGAAACTGTATAAACTGTTGTAGGTTGTGGACATTGTTCTATTTATATTTATACTTTTTATATTAATTTTGTTTTAATTCATGTTAAACTCTACATATAATTCTAAAATTAATGTATTATCGAGGATTTTTTTATTTTTTTTATTTTTTTGTACGTTATCTGACATGTCTCTTTTAACATTTTGAAGAATTGAATAATGCTGAAATAAAAGACAACAAAAGTATATCGCACGCCTTTGTGACGACATGGTAACCCAAAATAATTCATTTTGGTTAACAAACAACAACAACAACAACAACAAAATTAATGAGTGTAGTCGTCACCTGAGCCCATAGAACAATAAACCGATTGAACTGTAGTGTACGTACAATACATTACCTGAATATTGGTGTATAACTTTAACATCATTTTAAAGTGGGTGGTTATATATTATTGTATCCAAAGTTGAAAACTTTTGACGAGTCTAAACTTCAACACGAAACGCACACATGTACTGCCTCGGGTACTTTAAGTTGCCTGTTTTGTGGTATAGTATGGAGGAATCGGTAACCTTTCTTGAAGTGGACAGGATTACCTACCAGGACCACAGAATAGACGGTTGGACCTCCACGTCTGCTGCTGAGTGTGGCAATACGTGATGATTGAACCCTATTCTCAGCTTGTGAAATACTGTCTGTCCCACCTCACGACTTGGGCTGAGCTGGGGTAAGATATATATGTATTGTACAGCCACCAACGAAGCACTGTCACTTTATTTGTCACGTCATGGGCCACTTGAATTATGGTACCGTCAGCTTCACAGGGTCGTGAACTGAAGCACCTGAGGAGATTAATAGTTTTCTTTCCTGATATCGTTTGTGTTTAGTGAATGTGATTGTTCGATGATTGTCTTTATATTATCCTTCAAGAAAGTGGTCCATGGAGATCATTTTCTTCTTTCCTCTAACAAGTCTTTTTTAAACTATATCGAATATTTAGTCAATCTGTTATCAGAGTTATAAAAAACACAACCCAAAAAATGAATATGGAGGAAGTATAGGTGTTGGTGTTGGTGCGATAGACTGATTTATCGAGGTCGTGCCATTATTTGGGAAAATTAATGGGCTACTGATTCCCTCAGATCATGCCTCGAAACCGACAACCTCACCGATATTATTACCGGAATAACTCTGTGGCTTAACTCTTGTTTCGTGCCATTATCTCTTCATTTTACACTTACTTGTACCAGTCGTGCTGTCGGGAACACCTGTTAGCATATGTCTTTACGTGTTATGTGTGAGTGTTTTCTAACATCCTCTTGTTTGCCTGGGAGTGAGATCCCTGCAGCTGTGTCTGTTGTGTTTCCTCTAATGACAGTGTGTTGGGAATGCTGAATCATGATGCTGTGTTGCAAGATCACAGTGTCTCTGAAGAAAAAGAATTCAATTATTTCTCGCAGTATTCTCTCTTAACAAATAAAAAAATAATTTGTTCGTGTGAAGAAACAATCCATAATCCATGATGCATATCTTACGTGCCAATTATCGTTTTACCTTTTAAGGAATGTGTTTAATGATAGAAGAAAGCTACACTATTCTAATGCTCGCCATCCTATCGTTTGTGTCTAAAGAAAAAAAGTACAATGTGAACTGTAGAATATTTTCAGTTTCATATTCCCTTGGGTAAATCTACTTTGCTCAAATGTGCCTTAACCTTGGTCCCTTCTCCTGAAACCTAGGCAACACTAATGTTTCCTGTTGTGTGTAGTAAGGGAGAGAGTGAGTGGTAAAAAATTTCACTGTCGTTTGCACACCTATGACAGTGCTGTTTGATTCATCTCAACGAACTCTACCTTTTAGGGTTTGTTTTTCATATATGGACAGTTGCCAGCACTTATAACTGGTACAGACGACATGGTCAATCCTCTTTTAGTGTACCAGTTATAAGTGCTGGCAACTGTACACTGGGGAACAGAAGTAGCGATGTGCAGTATATATAAAACCATTTGACCACATAACGAAGGTCACTGAAATACATGTATCCGACAACAGCAGTTCCTCACAATAATGTTTTTGGTACACATCAACCCCTTGTGACCGGGTAATGTTAAGATTTAGGGTCCATTGTATAGTACCTACGAGTGGCAGTCCTTTATTTCTATAGTCTGTTTCAGTAATGGCATGTCGGGGGCTGTATAGTCGACGGCAAAAGTTGTGTCGCCACATCTGACAAGTCATGAAGTACTGTATGGAAATATAAGCTTCTCAGGCTCGCGAATTAAAAAAAGAAGAAGATAGGTTTATTAATATACCCCCTGGTTATTGTAGTTTTGTATGGTGAAATGTGTTGGTTCGATGATTAGAGTTTGTTATTCTTCATAAGGCTCTGAAAGAGGCGACACGACACTTACTGCTGACTGTACAAATAAAACACACATGATGTATTTAATATTTAACTTATGCATTTTATTGTTCTAGTATCATGCTTAACTACAGACGATTTTATTCGGCTGAGAGTACTGTACACCAAAGAAACATGATTTGTTACTCAAGTGAACCTGCTATATGTATTTTTATCCCTTACTCTCTCACTACACAGCATCCACCCTAACTAACCCAGCAGTGTACACAAAGCCAAGCTGGTCACACACACACACACACACACACACACACACACACACACACACACACACACACACACACACACACACACACACACACACACACACACACACACACACACAAACTCCGAGTTCAAGGTAAAGTTTGGCCAGGTTGGTATGTTTTCAAATTCCTTTCAAAATGTTTTCTTTCGTTTTTGTGTTCAGGATAGTAGCGTTTTATAAGTGTACGTCTGTGTCAAATCTTTGTGTTTCCCTAGTTTCCTATATATGTCTCTCTCTCTCTCTCTCTCTCTCTCTCTCTCTCTCTCTCTCTCTCTCTCTCTCTCTCTCTCTCTCTACCTGAGGGTGTGCGTGAGGAGGAGAAAGTAGTGAGTCAAGGGCAGTCAGTGAAGCAGAAACGAAACACACACACACACACACACACACACACACACACACACACACACACACACACACACACACACACACACTGACTGGTAATATTATACAGTGGTCCTATTTATGTACACCAGTCATTTTTTCACCTTAATATTTAATAGTTAATAGGGTTTAAGAGGAGTAATTCAATAGCATCATAGTTTATCTTTCCTTCCTTAATTCATGTCTCATAAAGCTGTATTATAAAAAAGGGATTAGAACAGTGTTGGTAAATCTAGGGCAACTAAACTCCACTTAAAATATTCCAAACAACAGACCTCCACCGATATTATGGTAATTATTATGTGGTTCTGTTTCTTGGCGTCTCCATAAGGACCCTGTGATCGTGTATAAAAAAAATGGAGGCTTCAGATTCCACCTAATCATGCCACGAAACAAGCTCTTTCCTTATAGGTGCCACCGTGTTTCGTGGCGGCAATTGAAGGACTCATTTACCTCCACTTTATTTACTACATCACAGGGTCCCTTAACGACACTATACTCTGGTCCAGACATGGGTATGGTTTGGCTACGAGAGAGAGAGAGAGAGAGAGAGAGAGAGAGAGAGAGAGAGAGAGAGAGAGAGAGAGAGAGAGAGAGAGAGAGAGAGAGAGAGAGAGAGAGAGAGAATGTATGGTGAAAGGAAAGGACGGACGGGAAGGAGGGAAGAAGAATCGGAAAGAGGACGGATGTGGGGTGAAAGGAACGAAGAGAGGAAGGATGAGTGGGAAATCATTGTGAAAGGAAGGAAGGAAGGCAGGAAGAAAAGAAAAGAGATAAGGTGTGGGGTGAAAGGAGAGATAAGGTGTGGGGTGAAAGGAGAGATAAAGTGTGGGGTGAAAGGAGACATAAAGTTTGGGGTGAAAGGAAAGAATAAAGGAGGGAAAGGAAGGAAGAGAGGTGTTGCAAGGAGAATGAAATGAATGAGAACAAGAGGAGGAGGAGAACGAGAGGAGGAGAGGAGAGACGCAAGAGTCAATAAACACTAACAGAGTAGCCTAGTGTTGTGAGGTGCCTCCTACACACACACACACACTCACACACACGCACATACACACTGGTATGCCATTTCAAAACATTCATGCAAACAGATAACTCTAACAAGATATTTTATGTGCCTATAAATTGATTACTGTAACTCTCGGTGAATTGATTATTTTGATTAATTTTCCTCGTCAGGATCAAATTTTAGTGGACTTCATTTTAAACATGACAGCAAAACATCAGCTTCAATGATGTAATAACAGTAGACAGCAAGAAACAAAAGCTAAGGGTATAAAAATAAGTATATAGTTTAGAAAATTCATAGTTAATGGATCCTCCAAACTCTCCGGGAAACCAGATCACGTAATAAAAAAAAATAAGTAGTTGTTGTCTGGTATAGTATGGAGAAACCAGATGTCTTGAATTAGCATATAACATTATTATTATTATTACCCAGTGAATGCGTAACACAACACTAAGGTGGAGGCTGGAATGGGCAGTACCTGAATAGAAATGAGTTGGGTGTCGTAACTCAAGTAACACACCCACACACACCCACACACACACACTCACACACACACCAGAACACTAACGTAGGCCTATGCTCTTACAAAATTCGAGAGAAAAAAAAGCAGGATCAAAGGCTCTGTGCTATAAACAAAAATGCTGACTACAGAAAATGGTCATTCGGTGTTGTAACTCGGTTCTGACGTGAAGATGTAAATTGTAACAACACTCTTTAATTGGTTGCAAATACAATCTCACAAATCAGAACTGTAGTATTTTATGAGACATGTAGGCAAGGGATAATGGGAAAACCTCTTTTTGGTAAACTGGAAGACTACTGATTACTCTAAAGTATCCTACGCAACAAATAACCTGATTTTTCTTACTAAGATATGGAATCTAATTCGTGGCTTAAATTGGAGGAATCGTCAGCTCTCTAGTTAACTATAAATAATTTCTCTTCTTATTAAATTACTTGAGTTAACTTTTATGTGTATGGAAACAATACCCGGTTAATGTACAGTCGGCGGCAGAAGTCCTGTCGCCTCACCTGCTTCACCGAGACAGGCAGTGTTCATGGACTCGAGAAATACACACGTTTTCTACACCTACTAATCTCGAGTCTATGAACATTGCGTGCCTCGGTGAAGCACGTGAGGCGACAGAACTTTTGCCACCGACTGTACATACATACGTATCCAGTTCACCAATGATGTGTCAGCAAGTCAGGAAGTTTTGTCCAGTTATTGTATTTTGTTGACCATTTTCCTACATGAGATTCCTGCCAGTATCATCCACGCTGTGTTCACCTCACGTCTACCGCCTGCTACGTAGCTAAAAGACATATTTATCAAGTTTGATTTGATTGGACAATGTTTTCGCAACATTTCTTCGGCAATGTATAAATTCATTATAAATATTAATAAATAAAACTTGAATATCTACTAAATTTGCTATATGTTCCATTAAGGAAAGAACATCAACCAGTCAACGAAAATAACGAATCATACAGATGAAACTAGTCTCTCTTCGTCACCGGGCCCGCATTAAAACAAAGACGTGTGACTTGATGGTGATAATCTGGTCCTGGTGAGAGACAAACACGTCGTAAGCATGGCCGGCATTTATTAATTAAGCCTCTCAGAGTTCGTATGTTTGCATTACTGACATCTCCAAAGTGTTTCAGGCTCATTTAAAAGCACGGTAAAGTAAAAATCTGTATTTGTCTTGTACGAATTTTGAAGTACTGTACGAGGCTATGTTATGGTTTCAAAGTAGCACCGGATTTTAGTCCTTTTCATGAACGAACGTATACGAACAAACTTTTGGTTTAGAAGGAAACTTAATTTTAATCAATACGGGTCCAGGTTTAGAATATAAAAATAGACGACGCTAGATCTGATCCCTTTAGAGTAACCTGTGTGCCAACATAGCCAACACGAGGGTGTGTATACTTGCTTGTACTGTACATGAAATACAGGACTGCCATCGACTTTATTACGGGTACGTTGCGTATGTCCATGCAGGGTCAGTACGCAATTGTATGTGAAAAATAAAGAATTCCCTTGTACTCATAACATTTGTGGGTACAATGTTTGGAATGCGACCGAAGGCGTTGTTTCGGTGGAAGTTGTTGTGGTGTGTGGTTATTATTGTGGGGATGATGATGATTATGATGATCGCTCAATACTTCCCAAGAGCTTCTATCATCACCAACACCACCATCATCAAAAATTCCGCTGCCGTCTCCACCGCCACCGACAACCACTGTATGGCAATGTTCACCATTAACAAAAATAATGAAAATCGATCTCTATCAGGTACAGTACGTATGAATAAACACAGTTATGACCTTCATTATCATATATTTTAGATCTATATTTATTCTTGTGCTGATCATAGTTTGCAAAATTCAGAGTATCACAAAATGGCATGAAAGTTATATCAGTGTATTTTTTTCGTATTTGTGTATAATGTATTGACAATATTTTTCATTTACTCGCCTTATTGACAACAAAATAGTTATAAATAATTAGAGAGTGTGATGGCATGAAGCATCTTGTCAACTCTCTCTGATATCTGCTCATTAGAGAAAATGGAAGGTTGGAGGATACCCTAAAACAAATTGAATATTCATACATGGTAAACATTCTTTAGAAAACTGCATACCAATAGTTTATAATAGTAGTAAAGGTTGCAGAATAAGGTAGATATTGATAGTTTCTTAAGAATTAGATAGTTTGAAGAGTATGTCACTTCTTTCTACACTAATTTGTGTGCCACCAATGCTTTACAGAAATTGGGTATATTTGACTTTATACATTACATACTTTCGACTAGATGAGGTTTCTATTATTGTCCTCACAGAACTGAGTCGTCGAAAATGGAAATTAACTTAAGTTTTCAAATGTGTACCACGAAAAAACATTTATAATATGGAAATTTATAATGTGACACAGTATGGACGAATCACGTCTGGTGTTAGTCATAGTATATTAATATAACTGATTTGCAAAGGAAGAAAGAAGGCTGATCCAGCCTTGTAATACCACGTAGTATGAGAGAGAATAACATAATGAGGAACAGCAACCACCACAGAAATAGATGGAAAGGAAAATCTGGCGAAAGGAAGCTTAGGCTTGAATAGACACCAATAACCATAAGAGGAGATTGTCTTGTTGGTGAATTGGAGGGCTACTGAATCCTCCAAAACATGCCACGAAAACACACGTCTTCATTGTTACTAATTGGTGAAAACAGTGGTGTATGTTTCTGCATTGTTGGTGTGTCACTTGGAAAACTACGAATCGCACAGCTAAACAAAAAAACATTCAGAATCAGCGCATTCCAGAGTAAGTTCGTGGCATATTTCTAGAGGAAAAATTCAGCAACCACAGCTCGCCGCCCATGCAGAGGTTACATAGTGCATGCTATTAAAAGTAGGTGGTAAAGGAGAATTGTTTTTCATATAGATTTCTATTCCCTTGTAATTTTTATATTGCTTCTTTCTCTCTTTCCCTCGTGCTTGCTGTACCTCCTCTCCCCCCCCCCTTTCTCTCTCCTTCCCCCTCGTTTTAAAGAGTCTTCTAGGCCTATTGCAGTTTTGTATACTTCTCTTCAATTCACTCAATAGAGATTTCACTCAGTTTACGCATTGGTAGGCTACTACTCTCCAACATGAATCAGTCTGGTGTTTCTTAAAGTATATTGTAATTATCGTTAGATGTCTTTGTGAACACACACACACACACACACACACACACACACACACACACACACATACTGACTAGTGACAGGGAGTGCTATATCTATCATTATGTTCCTTATACTTTAGATACATGGTACGAGCAGCTGAGCCATGGTTTGCCGTCTCTAGTGAGAGCTGGGGAGAGTACCAGTGAGCACAGATTCACCCATTGGGACACCAGACTACAGCTCATGTCAGGCCAAGTCCCCTATATCCCTTGTAAGGTAATGTTTGCTGAGGGCACTTGACTTCGAAAAATATCTAAAATTTTGGTAAAACGAGAGATGCATGATATTTGAAGTTAGTAAATAATACTCTCGAATAATCTCTGCAGACACCAGATAAACAATAATTTAGAGAAACCAGTAACCTTGCAATCTATCCACAACAAAATATTGCCCAATATATGAATCCAATGCAGGTGACACAGTACGATGGAGTGGCGGTGGGACAATGTTTAGCAGCCAAGACCAAGGCAGGGAAATCCACCTGGCTGGCCTTCTACGGTGACTCCACTGTGAGGCAAAAGATGGATGTCCTTCTCGACTTCCTGCCTCCGGATCTGATCTACTCCTACTACCTCAATAACAAGAAGGTGAAGTATAACATTGTTTAAATGTGCTCCTTACCTAAACGAAAGAATAAGAAGGAACTCAGGGACAGTGGAAAAGATAACAGAGATTAGTTCGGGTTTGAATTGGCCCAAAAATTCTTAATTGAAGTATTGCCCACATTTGGACAAGTTGTATCCCTCTATTATATATAAGTGGAAATGTTGCTGACGTTCATAATCTGAATATGGAGACTGAATTTTCTGATGTGCCACCTTCAATATTTTCTCCTGTTCAGTTTGCATAGCATTCATATTATTTTGTTCTCCTTATATTACTCATATTTATTTTATTATTCTACTGATCTTGTTTTTGTTATACTAATATTTATCTTATTTTTCTCTTCCACAGGTGAAGCGGAAGGTTTTCAAGGACATACTGGCGTACCAACTGGAGTTCCGTCCACATACTTTCGAAGTCTATGGACAGCGATCCTTGGACCTCCTCCAGTCACCCGTGACCAACAGTGATAATGATTCAAACTGCATCAATAGAGACAATTATGTCGAAAAGGACCAGAGGAGAATCTACAAAGGGTCTAGATGGTACAGTGTGAAGGACAACTGCTCCTCAATGATAAATATGAGGAGGTCGTATAGCCTGAGGTTGACTTTGGTTTGGGCAACGAGGGGCAGCAGATCAGGTGCACCCCTTGACAAGGGGGAGAAATTATCCACGTTGGAGGAGTGGGCAAAGGCTGAAATAGTGCCGGACGTGGTGGTGGTGGGTGAGTACAAGGTGGTTCGTTTGTTGTATGATGAAAAGTCAAGTATAAAAGTCTATCTGTTCGCCCTCCCATGTCGCTGTCTTTACTGAAAGGGATCTGAAAATCACCGGACCCTCGCTGCCTCAAATTATTTATAATAGGGTTATCTGCCTTCATGATCTTTTCGTAGTGATCAGCAACACATTAATTTGAACCAATCATATCGATTTGGCAGTTGATTTGTACACCTTGATTGATGGCTGATGCTAGGTCAGTCACGACCACTAATAAATATACAGCTTTGGTTGAAGCTTTGAACATACCAATTCACCAACGAAGTAATTACAATGGAGATCATAATATGCATTAATATACTGTCTCTGGGTATTCGAAGCACACCTGCTTACTTATTAGTGCTCGTGACTGTACATAGGGTTACACGTTAGACTCGTTAGAGGATTTGTTAATATTTTTATTTCAGGGTACAGCAAGTGGTCTCTCATGATCAGGGAACAGGTAGGAAGGGAACTGGAGCCATTCACTGCACAATATTCCCTGAGCCGGCCACTGCTGGCGCCCCTCACACGCCTCGCTCAAATCACACCCGTCATCCTCGCCTCACAGGGCAGGTAATGTGTGTAATGTAAGGGATGAAATATGAGGAATATTATTATTCAAGAAGTGTGAGTATTGTATTGTGAATAATGTAATGTAAGTATTATATTCCGAGTCATACAATGTAAGTAAAGTTATAAGTGCTGTTTTGTAAAATAATGAATGTAGTACAGCTGATGAAATTAATTAACCCACCCACCAGGTTACTATTTTGTTCAAATTTCCCTGTGCTTCCTGGTGGAGGAAGTCCTGTGCAGTATATGGCACGGTATACTTTTATGACTGACTGGTCACTACTCACTGTGGTGGTCCTCTCACTCACTACCTTACAATGGACCTGGCAGTGGTACATGGTTTCTCTGGTCTAGTACATTCTTCTTTCTTCCCCTTATCAATCTCTAGGATGCCTTTTTCAATATTAATTTCTGAACCTTCATCATATTTCAGGTACCGCTGGCGTAACTACAGATCCACGAACTCCCCCGTGTTGGACAATACGAGGGAGTTGCATAAGATAATCTACCAGTCCCAGATTACAGATAGCATCCCTTACCTAGACGCCTGGGTCTGGGCCTTGCTGAAGTGAGTAGGTCAGAGTAAGTTAGGTCCTGGGGCTACGAGGGGAGGGGGGCTGGCGAATGGGTTACAGAACCTTCCGTCAGCAATTTGAGTTCATATATTGTATGTTGTTATTTGTCCTGTATTATAATGACTCGTATACTTAATGGGACAGTTTTGTAATAACCTTCACTTACCGGTATATATAGAGGCAGTATCTTGTTAGCAGATTGAAGAGCTCCTACTTCCTCCATCCTGTGCCACAAAGAGATTCCCTACTCGTAAACTGAGGTAGTCTGTTTTATGGCATAGTATGAAGGACCCAACAACCACACAATTCTGTCATAGTAGATAGCCCCTTACCTAAGGAGATTATTTTACATTGACTGTGCATTCCTCCAAACTTATCCAAGAATTTTTCAGCTGAATTGTCTTTTTCTTATCGTAGAATATGTTAAATCAATAATACAGTACACCCTCATTGTGAAGACCAACCTATATTACACCTTCAGATCGACTGGTATTTGGAGGTGGGACTCGACTCTACCCTTCAACCTAGCCAACTTAAAAGAGTGTGATCTCATGAGGGATGCCGGCTTCAGTAACCTCTCCTTCTACACCAGTAAGCTCAATGAAGTGTTTATTAGCGAAATAGTTTGTGCCACCATCCTTGTCAGGAACCTGTGCTTCAATAATCATGAAACTTTTCAGTTGTCTGAGGAAAGTATTTTCTTTAGAATACAGATCTTTCTGAAATGTAAATTTCCTTGTTTACACCTAAATTTGATAGCTTAATCAAGGCTATCTGGTTTTGTGATATTAGTGTCAAATTGCCTTGAAAGCATAGTGTAACAATATTGTTTTGTTTTCTAGTTCATATTCTTATTTTTATATAATTTTATATATATATATATATATATATATATATATATATATATATTTTTTTTTTTTTTTTTTTTTTTTTTTTTTTTACCAGTTTTTCAATATATACGGTACTTTTCTCAGACCGGTGGTGGAACTGCGAAGACCCTCACCACGCCTCTTATGAAACAAACAATAATGAGATTCAGATGTTGTTTAATATGCTATGTAACCCGTACCTGTCCACCGACAATCGTCACTGCTGTTCCTCCTCCTCCTCGTCTCACTCAACAAACTCGTTTATAACGTAAGAGGCGTAATTTTTGTGGGAGAATTGGATGGCTGTTTATTCCTCCAAACTATATGCCAAGAAACTGACTATCTCACTCAGTGTTCTTATAGTAAGGGATGTTCATAGCTTAGTTTGGAGGAATTAGTAACACTCAAGTTGTCATAAAACAGTGAGCTCCTTTTAAGACCCTTTTTGTTGTCATAATGATCAGTTTCCGTGCAGTCGATATGAGTAGATAAATGTACAGTAATGAACGAACTATACTCTGTTCAAAACTTGTGTTCCATTTTCCTCTATCTATCTGTCTCTATTTCTATCTATATCTGTACTGTATATCTATATCTATTTCTATCTATATCTTTCTATCTATCTCTATCTGTCTCTATTTCTATCTATCTCTTATCTGTCTATCTATCTATCTATCTATTTCTATCTATCTAAGCATAAGAGGCCAGCGGAACACAAGTTTTGAACAGACTATAGCTACCTATATACACTTAGATCTGAAACTACATGTGATGATATGACCGCAGAGTAAATTATTCATATTATAAATATATAATCAATATAATTATTTAAATGTATAGTCGTACTTATCGAATTTGATTAGTGGATGAAAAGAGACCTTCCTAGGCGATAGAGAGGTAGGAAATCAAGCATAAACGAAGTAAAAGGAAAGGACTGACAATTATCGAATTGAAAAGAATGGCTGGAGCCGAAGAGGTTCCAAAACCTTTAAAATCAACTAAAAATGACGCAATGAATTCGGATTTAGAAAAAAATATTCATATCTTTATCAAGTGATTGTTATAAACTGCAATAAAAACAACAGTTCATAAACATCAGGAATCCATTAATATTTTGCTTTAATAACAAAAGCAATAAGACATAGACAGACACTATCACTTAAATGACAACTATAGTGCGTACATGTATCAATCTAATGACTTACATAAAACATGGTATACAATTATCAACTTCATTCACTATAATTAGTCACATAATTATAATGTCTTTGAATTCGCTGCCATACACCATAAATCTGGAGTCCAACAAATACCAATTATCAAGACATAGGAAAGAATTACTACTGCTCCTTCTTGGCTACAGCGTCCAGGTAGACTTGATTCATGTGTGCAGTTGTCTTTCTGTACGTCTCGGGCATGGCTCTGAGGATGAGGTGATTGTTGATGGCGGTAACTATAGCAAAGGCCAGGAAGGTAGTACTGGACCCAAGGGTGGCCAGGCTCCACATGAAGGTTTTACTCACCAGGAAGGCCATCCCCCAATGGGTGGCAATCAGAACTGAAGTGGCTTGACCTCGAATCCAGCTTGGCATTCCCTCGATGATGAACACAAAAGGGATTCCACCCCAACCCATGTTAAAGCCGAGTATATACGTCAGGAGGGCTATGGTGGGCACATAACTCCAGCTATTACCCACATCAGAGGGGTATATTTCACCCGATTCTTGAACCCAGAAAAATAATGCCAGAACAAGCAGGGAGGCGACTATCATACTGGACGACATTTGCAGCAGAGACCGGCGCCTGTAGTACCGGATTCCGTAGATGGACAGGATTGTACCGAGGAAATTCACAACTCCCATGACTACGTTGATGTACCCTGTCTTCTGATTACCACCACCGTCATTGCCCGGGCTGAGTATAGTGGAGGCGAAGAAATAGACTGCGGTGATGCCAGTGGTCTGCTGTGCCACCATCAAAGCCAAACCTACACCCACTGGCCACATGTTGGAAGGGGCGGCCAGGGTTCCTATACTCTTCTGCCAGGTGTTGTTGCCTTCATTTCTAACGTGGCAGCTTTTATCTATCTGCTCTTGTTCCAATTCGGCTTCTTCAGTTGTCCGACGTATCATACTCAACACAGCTAAGGATTCGTCTCTTCTTCCTGTCCATAATAGAAGTTAAGCTGATAAATATAAACTGACAGACCATTTTATACACTCAATATGTACAAATATATAAGCATTTCATAATAGGATTGCTTGGTGTATAGATACCGCTCTTCCTTTGCATCAGGAAGATCTTAAGTTTAGGGTTGCCCTAGCTGTGCCAACTTCGTAAAGGAAGAGCATCAATCTATTGTATCATCACTCGTCAGTAAGGCTGTGTGTTCACTAAATGGCTGACTTCGCTGGGTTTCCTTCTTTATACAACAACCAAGATTCGATAAAAATATAATAGTGTATGTATTCACACATGCATAACAACAACATTCATATCGAAGGATGCTTACAAAACAAACATAATATACTGGTGCATTGCTACTATGAGACTGACCAGTGCGGGTAAGGTGGTAGGGTGTCTCAGGAAGTATCAGGAGGAGTGGCAGCAGTGGGATTACGTAGACGACTCCCAGCCAGGCCAAACCTCTCCAACTCAACCACTGACCAGCCACGAAGCTCACCAGCATCCCTACCATAGCATCGCACACAATCATTTCAAGTGAGCAATAAAAGGGTCCACATAACTTGAAGGTGTACGTTGTTGAGGGACCTACAGCATTGTGAACAAAAAATATAAATGTCATGATACTTAAGCAGAGAGAGAGAGAGAGAGAGAGAGAGAGAGAGAGAGAGAGAGAGAGAGAGAGAGAGAGAGAGAGAGAGAGAATTAATTAGCCTTTCACAATTCCCTCCCCTACTTCTCACTTACCCAGTTGTGTCACGCAAGTAATGATAGGGTTGAAAATCCGCCTGAGGTCAAACTGGATTATCTCGGCCATGTAGACGATTCTTACGGACATGGCCACGCCCACGCACGCCCCACACAACACCCGCCCCGCCACCACCACGCCTATTCCCTTGCCAGTCGCTATCAGGGCCCAGGCTGGAAGATAAGGCGGCTCAGGGGAGAGACTTGTCACACATAATGTATCGAATATTTTTGTATCAGTTGTTTATGTACACGTCAACCATCTGTTTATTGTCAACCCTTGTAACATAAGACCCACAGATTAATATTTGTGTCTTCTCAGGTAATGGAGAGAGAGAGAGAGAGAGAGAGAGAGAGAGAGAGAGAGAGAGAGAGAGAGAGAGAGAGAGAGAGAGAGAAAGAGAGAGAGAGAGAGAGAGAAGGCAAACCTTTTTCACTTCCTCATCCGGCACTTCATGTCTGAAGATAATTTTATGTTGCTATAATGTTCTCATCTTTACCCGTTCTAATATTAAAGTCTGACATGCATTATGATTATTACTATAGAATATATGCTTAACAACTTAAAATCTGTACAATCTACGATAAAAGTTAATTTATTTTTGGCTGGTGAATGCCCCCGTAAACAGAGAAACAGAAATTGCCTATAAGTATTTAAGGGGAAAGTATACTTTTGGTTCATTGGAGTGTCGTGATTCCTCCAAAGTGTGCCAGGAAACAGAACCAGATTAGCAAAAATACTGGTGGATTGTTGTTGCTTGGAATAGTTTGGAGGAATCAGTTGCCAAAGTACCGTATGCAAGAATATCGGGGGTGTTGATGATGGCGTGTTACCGGTACGATGGCTCTGTAATGTGTCTAAGGAGTCGTCGTAACTACCACACTATCGTCAACACCGTCACTGTTCTTGCATACAGCCCATTGTCTTATAATAAATACGCTTGTTTATATAAAAAAAAATAATATATACAGCAGTCAAGGTCAGAGGAGGAATTACAGCATCTTTATGATTCTCCTCACAAACATCAACAACAACAATGACGTATAGAAACTGATGTGTGGCGTCATGCTCTCGTAACAGTAACCAACCAGGCACACAGTCAGATTCTAAAGTCATGTTTTCTGTCATCCAGGGTCGATTAAATATTTTTCCTGTGGTGTAGAATGTGGATAGTGTTCATACTTTTGTGATAACGGACACGACTTTGGAAGCTGACGACTGTACACTAATGTATTTATTTTTCTTCATATCACTAACAGAAGCCAAGCCATAAGCCATTCAGACAGGAATGGCAATACTGTATTAGACGGAATTACTATCAAAATATATTTACATTAATCAAAACTATTGTGATTCATAGCAAAAGTACTTCTGTCCTTGGTATATCTTAATAAATTGATTAATTCTTGTGAATATGTTTTTACGAGTACCAAGTATGAAAGGACAGACGATGTAGAGCTGAGTAAGTCTGCGGCCCAAATGGTTCATGAGTGGTCCAGCTGCCAGACTACCGACCAGGGCCCCAGCTGGCATCACGGCACCCACCCATGACTCCTGGGGGAAGGGGAGGGAGGGGGGCAGGAATGTTAGACGATTGTATATTTTATTGTTGAATGTTGAATATCCAAGAAAGGATACTTAATGCAAAAAAAAAAACATGAATAAAAGCCTGTTACAAAACACCTTGATAATTTAATAACCCACTGAATACCTTAGGAAATATTCTTTATCCTCCAGACATGTTTATTGACACCTCATAAACAATATCCTTATACTTAGAAAGAATGCCCAATGATTATAGATTACGATGAATTATATTGAAACCCACCAACCACAGTTATATATCGAGGTAAAACAAGTATTCGCTACATGTACGATAATGTCACCAATTTTTGTAACACGACTCTTGATTTCCATTCTACACACATACCTGCTCTCTGGTTATGGAGAAGTGAGGGTCTGCCCGCATGGAGGACAAGGCTGGGGAAGTGTAGCCCATCGCTGCTGAAGTAAGGAAGGCAACCACACACCCTGCCATAGTCACCAACCCCTGTAATATACACTTACAGTATAAACACACGACATACATACTATATTATACACACACGGCACACACATAAACAGTATATACACACATATACATTATACACACACATGCAGTATACACACACATGCAGTATACACACACGACACACACATACAGTATACACACACGACACACACATGCAGTATACACACACGACACACACATACAGTATATACACACGGCACACACATCAACAGTATACGCACACACATACAGTATATACACACATCATACTGACATGCATTATCCATACTCACACCTCCTCCAGTATCAATAACAGGTTGTAAACACATATAGAGTATCCACACACACATTTCATACATGCAGTGAATGAAAGAGTAAGTCTGTGAGTGAAAGTGAGGCGCAGACATAGAGAAAGTATAAGAAAAAGTGACACAGACAGACAGACAGTGAAAGAGTAGGAACAAGGTACTGTACAAGGCAAGCAGGAGAGAGAGAGAGAGAGAGAGAGAGAGAGAGAGAGAGAGAGAGAGAGAGAGAGAGAAAGCATACAGCCCTTACATGGTGCTCTACCTGAACCATTCAATCCTATACCTGAGTTACTGTTGGTTTACTATTAATCTTAAAGAACATGCTCTGAATTCAATTAATCAATGTTCGTACGACGTAGTTTTCAGGATGTTTTATTCCTTTGTTTATAAAAATATGGTATCATTTTCCTAATGAGATTGTCTGCATTTAAAATATCGTGTGAAGGTCTATTTACTGCAGTAGTTTTTATTATTATTATTATTCCTGGCTTCCTTTTAATAATAATTAATAATAATAATAATAATAATAATAATAATAATAATAATAATAATAATAATAATAATAATTATTATTATTATTATTATTATTATTATTATTATTATTATTATTATTATTATTATTATTATTATTATTATTATTATTATTATTATTATTATTATTATTATTATTATTATTATTATTATTATTATTATTATTATTATTATTATTATTATTATTATTATTATTATTATTATTATTATTATTATTATTATTATTATTATTATTATTATTATATACAGACAAACAGAGATGAGAGGGAGATAACACTTAAAGAGAGATAACATTAAAGTAAAGATAATGATGTTCCAGTTGCCAAGTATCTCAATTTTCAAACTACTAATCTCTGGTAATCATGATAATTTCTCTCAGGATAAAGATATTTCACTCTGCTTATGTTACAGTACAACCCCTCGTCTGTGACCCAGTGTATTCTCTGTTATCACCTTTATCACCTTCATTCATCTGACCCACGATTATTTTTATTGTGTGTGTGTGTGTGTGTGTGTGTGTGTGTGTGTGTGTGTGTGTGTGTGTGTGTGTGTGTGTGTGTTTCATTTATCACATATAATTGTCATTGGCCTTGTAATTTACCTTCTTTTGTACCTTCTCTCTGAAAAACAGGCAGGGACAGTTACACTTTTGACAGGTTTCCCAATTTTGATTTATACTTACCAGTTTTAGGAAAATATTAACCTTATTTACCTGGTAAATGAAGTAGTTTGCTCCTGGTGATTCTTTGCTCCCATGAGACTTTGTGTTGGAGTCTGTATAATCCATTTTAGTCTCTGCACTTTTATCCTTAGATTTAGTTTCGTAAAAATTGATCACTAGACACTTTACTTTGGGTTGGAATGGACGAATGTACGAGTCGAGTATTTTATCGCTCTCATTGTAATGGTTTGCATTATTCACAAAGCATGTTAAATTTGATAAGAATGAGTTATTCTCTTTAAAATGGAGCTAGACACAACGGCCAGATAAAGTGGCAGCCTGACTATATAGTAACGAGTGTGCTGATAAACTGGTAATAGCATAGGAACACACTCCTCACCTTCTCTCTCCACGTGATGACGCATACACTCTTATAAACAAGGCAACTCACTACCTGCATGTATTGTCACACAGAACACGACTGGCTACTCCTATACCTGATAAAAGTATAGGAAGTTAGCATTTTATATTACTGCAATATATATATATATATATTTATAATTTTTCAATTAAATAAGCAAGAATAAAGGCAAAACAAATATTTTGACATTGACTTTCTCAAAACAGAAGTTAATGTTTTAAGGAGAGTTACTTTTGATAGTACCGTATATAGTACCGTATATAGTACTCTTGATAGTACCGTATATAAAATTGGAAGGCAATTGAATCCAAGCAGATCATACAATTAATTAAGAATAATATTATTTTTTTCACAGGATGGTTTGAAGAAATCAGTAGACCTTCTACTTTTTAATATAAGTATTCCCCTTAAGTTTGAAGAAACGTAAAATCATGCCCGAGTTTGATATATTCTTTCACAAACACAGCTTTAGTTTCTCCTCCAAAACTGAAGATTCCATCTGACACTCAACAAAAACCATGACATTGAACTTTATTACCCCTCTGAATTTATCTGTTATATTAGTGCAATAAAATGCTTTGAGAAGAAGTTGAGTATTTCGAGAGACACTGACATAAATAATTTTTCATAATCGAATCTCATTATAATAACAGAAAACATACATTCAGGTATATGGCTATAATCAGCCTAAAGCTAAGTCTTACACAGATTAGCGAATGTAGCATTTAAAATATTAAGGTCGTGTGAATGAGTTGCATTAAGTCCATTCTCAGAACATGTACATACCTGTGTTCTGTATAGCGAGTAATTTTAGGTAATAAACCCAGAAATACTTTCACTAATCATGCAAAATAAACTCTGTTCATGAAGCTTAAAGGATCTCTAATGACGACGGGCAATGACTGCTAAAAAATCATGGAAACTGCACAACAAAGCTGACTTCCTGAGTGTACATGGCAGTGTTCATGTAGGAGTTGTGTAATGGCTCAGTTTGGATGAATCAACTGCCTCCAGTACATCAACTTTATCATCGTACACTAATCAAGAAGCAGTATGTTGGTGTCGTGGCCAAAACACTTGTTCCTCACAGCTATTTTTCGCCCGTCAGTATTCCCACAGCAGAAGTATAGAAAATCTTCCCGTATTTACGAAAATGTCGTCAATTTGGGGTTTATGTTCGGTAACCTTGAAATAATTACTAACAATTTCTCCAAATGAACTTGTGATGTCTGAGATGAAATGAGGAAATTTTATGTTATTTGTATATCAAGGACTCTAATAATTAAGGGGAAAACAAGAATAATATATATATATGCGTAATAATATGCGTAATATATATTCACCTACCACCATTTCAAACCAGTTCAACAGCCTGCTACTAACCTTACGTTAAATTATATCAAAAGCAAAGCTAACACTGTAGTTTAGGTGCCAAATTCAGACACTTTCCTGTGGTATGCTAGCCTTACGTTACTTATGCAAGAATTAGGGCACTTAATTCAGGTGCTATTTTCTGGACGTGCCTACACAATTATGTTAACTTGATAATTATTAAATAAAAGCTAACACTCTATATCTTTCTAGAATTAATCGTTTTCTATAGACTAATAAAGATATTTTTCTCTCCACCAGCTGACAATTTCCAACAGCTTCTCGCCGTATTTCACTCGTAATTGTCTTACCTTACCAAAATTCGTTACCTAGACTCGTATGGAAGACTCTAGCCAGCCTGCAGATACAAGCCAGCTAATTCCCTCTCTATTGCTCGTAATCTGATCAGCGAGCTGTTACACAACCAGCTGAAATAATCAATAATGTTTTTTGGAAAATCAGGCAAGTGCCGTAAAATTCACCATCTGATTATTATTCTCGAGCAAGTCGAGAGAGTGGAACGAGAACTTAGAGGTGGTACGAAGAGGGTGTCGTCTGGTTGAATGCTGATGAGGCCTGAGGGAGTCTGAGGGTAGCCCGCTTCCCTATGGCTTGTATTTCGCTCCTCCACGCATTTTTAAAAATCCTCGCTCTCTCAATGGTTAAACAATTTTGATTCCCTGGAGCACGATTGGTCTAAAATACAAAATATGCTAATGTGTAACGTCATGAGTTAAACCCTGCCTTTCATAACTTCTACTTCCTAGCTATAATATACGTAACTGTTATACATGCATATACTAAATCAAAATATCTTTAACTTGTACGTCAGCAGAAGTTTCCTTCAACAAAAAAATTGTTAGGTGGTAGTAAGGGAAAAATACATATACAAATACATATACTCAAAGATAAATGTGAAGGAGAAACTAATGAATTTTGTTGGTTTATACACCGCTTTCACTTTGAAGGCCTAATAAATTTCTTGGATATTACTCGATTCAGAAAACGTCCAAGAAATATATGAGCAACACTTCACATGAATTAAGAAGGTTCCCTGGTGTGAGCAAACAGAGTCTAAGTGGTTCTCCATAGAGGGCTACAAAACAGACCTCCATATTCCTGTAATAATGTTGACTGTTCCCTGGTGTAGTTTGGAGGCTTTGGTAGCCCTCCAGGTTGTCATTAACAGATATTATGACCACCTTCATTTCATACAATTTATCAACATACGCCACTCCCACGCAGTCCTTGCATATAAAAACCCAGATCACTGCCAAGTCACTACACACCAAACGCCTGAGGTGACCAGAGAAGACCTTCCAGTGGAGTCTTCTGACCATCTGACAACAAGAACACCTGGACTCCCTCTCTTTCTCTTCCCGTTCGTGCCAAGAGCCAGGATGCGTGGGATTGTTGCTACGAGTCTGCTGCTGCTCCTGCTGCTGGGGATGGTGGTGGCTGAGCCTATCCCTTCCCACGAGTACGAACACGATGATGGAGACCGCGATGATGGAAACTACAATTTCAACCTGATGAATGTAACCCGGCAGGAAGAACTGATTAATGAACTCCAGGAAGATATGACAGAGCTGTATCAAGAAAGCAACAGCATTTCGGCCGATGGGATGGAACGAATTGATTATGCGACTGTCATTTCAAAAGTAGTCCCTCTGTAAGTATATTCCTTTTGTTATTTACCCATTCTTTGTCTGCCACGGATTTTGCTTAGTTAATGGAGTACTACTACGACTACTACTACTACTACTAATAATAATAATAAAAATAATTAATATTATTATATCCCTATTTCGCGAGCGAAGCGAGTCTTCTAAATGTTCAGACATTTTACTGAGGTTGACCACGTTGTGGTCAACCTCGGTTCTTGTGCCACAGATTTTGGAAAATATATGAACCTCTAACTCTTCTTAAACCATAACAGATATCATCATCAAACTTTCAGGGAAGTTTCCTACGACTTTCAACTCCGTTCGGCCTTCCAAAGTCTTCAACTTTGGACATCTAATTCTAATTATTCTTATAATTTTATCGATACTAATCCATGCTACTGTATATAATTCAAACATCATTATCATCACCATAATTATCATCAACAACTAGAGTTTTATACACCTTCCTTTCCCTCTCCAATCGTGGCCATGGTTAGCATAATGGGTATGTGGGGGAATGGCCAGATGGAAATCGCAGGACACGCTTGCAACTGGAGATTCAAACCCAAAATACGGTGGTTTAAACTCCGCTACGAGGGTAAGGTGTGGTGCCCTGGCTGGACCTCCATAACAGGCAGAGGTGAGTTGAATATGGGAATGTGAAGGAAATAATAGGAAAAGCTTGATAAGATTAGATTGATGATATAATTCTAATGTAAGGGAAGTGGAGGGTTACTGAATTCTCCAAACCTATTGCTACGAAATAGTACTCCTATTATTGCACATATGGTACTAGCCTGTTTTCTGGCATAGTATTGCTTATTCATTAGCCTACGTGTTTACCCTCAACACACCAATACCCCTTAAATGTTAGTTGGTTTGGGCTATTTCTTAGAAGGCACTGTTAGCCTTCAATATATCATAGCTTTCCATATAATATACGTAAATGTTCTACCATTAGCATTGATCTTATACCTTGAACCAGATAGCAAGGGGCAAAAGTGTACAGTACAACAAGTGAATAAACTATTTCAACCCTTCTGTATTGCAGCCAAGACCAAGAGTAGGTCCGGTTCAGTATCAGGTGCTACCAGGGACTTCGCTAACCAGGCCATCCAAGCAAACCTGGTTACCAGGGATCAAGTCGCCGATCTTTTACAGAGGACAGATAACACCCACATAAAACGCAGTTATATGCCCTATATATATAACCCCTATAACTGTTGCCGCAATTGCAAAACCTAAGTCGCACATTAAGGATTTTTTTTCCCCACAGATTTCCACAGATTGAAATGAAGATCACACAAAAATTCCCACAAAACATATATAGCAAAATTTTATTGTTTCTTTATATTTTACATGAATATTGTATTAATATTTTTCCTTATTAAAAAAAATAATTACTTAATATTTGACAAACAAACATATAACAATACTTAGCTGAAAGTAAACTTAAGAATCCCTGTAGTTTATTTTTCCATAAGGACTATATATACAGTATTGTAGGCTGTATCTAGGCCTACTAGAATGTAGGTCCACCCTACACTACACCAAGGCCTTGCACTACATTTTGGTAAGCTAAAATTATCCTAGCGGGGGATCAATTAATGGACATTGTCAAAAGAAACCTATAAAGAAGGCTTACATGATCGTATATGCTCCAAACTTGTTATGTATTGACTATTATTAAATATGTAAATCTTAGCCAAATATCTTAAGAGATACTATTGCCTAAGATACATTAGAATGAATTCTTCACTGATACTCTTCATTGTACACTGAGTCTCTTGGCCTCCTGTACTACTGAGGTTGATTGATATGCACATTAAAATGCTTCCCAGAAGAAATATACATCTCTTATTTTTTCCTATATGCAAAGGTTAAATGACATTTCATGCAATGTTTAATCTATAACAATTCACCTACTTTTACTTATGGAAGAGTCCGGGAAGGTTGTGTCAAACCCTGTGCTAACCTCAGCTTTCTTGACTCTGTCTCCTGTATGTTGAAGTCAAGTCACTTTCACCCCGAGAGCAGTGCGGCGTTGGTGTTTGTTGGCTGACAGTGTCCTTGGCTGAATCAACACACTCACACATAGCCACTTTAATGGTCCTTATCTGTACCCCTTCTCTTAGAGCCTTTAATTTCGTGGTTAGCAAATCATTTCAAGGTGACTTTATTTCCTGCAGTGAAGTGTAGGAGTCATAACAAGGGCAATTATGAATACAGTTATTATGATTATAATATGTGTGTGTGTGCGAGAGAGAGATAGAGCGATTTCATAATTTCCTTACCATCCTATTATGTAGTGTTGATTATATACTGGTTTGTAAGTTAAACTATGTGATTTAATTTTGAATATCTTATCTTACCTGGTCGTAGTAAACACGTCGATATTAAGAGATCGTGATGGTATGTATGTAGTACAACATTATATTGGGTGAATACGTGACGGCCATACGCTCCTTAGCCTACTCCCGTTTATATAACTTTACGACAAACAATAACAATGATTAGATAAACAAACAAATCTACAAGCACCAACATATTTATGACATCCACTATTAATTATTATAACATGATAGAGTGGACTGAGGGGAACAACGGGGAGGCCAGGATTGAGGATCGAAGGTGAAAGTGAGGAAGAGGAAAACTTAGAGGAAGTTGTCTTGTTCACTGTGTCAAAGTTCTTACCATTCCGATCAATTAATTAGTTTGAAAGATATTTTGCGAAAAACGATGACTCACGGTCCCTGATATGGATAGTAGTCATAAAAAGCATAGGGTAAAAGAAACGCACATTTTGTTACAAGATGCATATTGCTATGATTCACAAACAAATGTGTTGCTTATTTGATTATAAGTTTGTGAACTCAGACAATATTTTTAGACTCACTATCTCTAATGAAATCGGGTTAGACCTATATTGTATATAACGAAGAATATTCTTCTCTGTCTTCCATTAACCTATTTGAAATTGTAATAAATATTTAAATTAATAATTAATACCGTATATAAAAAGAAGTGACAAAAGTACGACAATGGGGTGTTTAACTTAGATAATAATATTTTAGACTTTGTTATATAAAAGTTTACAACTTTAATCATACTAATTGAACTTGTAAAAAAAAAAAAGATACTGGAGGTAGAAAAAAGCATTTGCCTAATAGCATAGTTTGGAAAAATACATAACCATTAATTCACTGAAAACCAACTATCCTCTTATGGGAAGTTTGGTGGGCCTGTTGGAAACACTGGTAGGAAGACCCTCTGGTTGAAGATGGCTTCCTGCTGGCGGCGAATCTGTTCCTGCAGCTGCTGATGTTGACGTGCAATCTGTTGGAAAAGATGTTCAGAATTTGGGAAAAGAGGCACAAATACACACTCCTAAGAACACCTGAGTTAAAACTTGAGATCTGATGCATGTGGTTTCTGGACGACAGCCCACCCAAATTATCATGAGGCCACACACATTTCGAACCAATGGAGGCTTTGGGTGGGTTGTCGTCTAGAAAACACCTGCTCCAGATATCGGGCATCGACTCAGGTGTTCTAGGAATTGTGGATTGCGAGTGTACAAAAGAGTCCTGTTTAATGTACAGACAGGAATCATTGCTACGGTAATGAAAAAATAAAATATTTAATAATATAGGTATAATATGAATGTCAATGGAATAAATTTGTGTTGTAGCAATATTAAACTTTTGACGGAATCCATATGTTACTCTTCGTGTAAATCATACAGACTACTCTCAGAACAACTTAATACCTAATTATATGGTCAGATAAAGATATATTTTATTTAAAACAAGCATTCTGGAAAAAAAAAATACAACACTAATATATACAATATAAATTGTTTTGAGACTGTGGGTAACTAATAGATATTTAATTAATGACAATACTTTCGAAAGGTCATTGGAATTAATTAATCCCCACTGTGATTTTTTTTATGAACTCACAAACCAACCAACCAACCAACCAACCGACCAACCAACCAACCGACCAACCAACCAACTAAACAACCAATCAACCAACCAGCTAAACAACCAACCAACCAACCAATTAACCAACCCCCCAATCAACCAACTAAACAACCAACCAACCAACTAACCAACCAACCAACTAACCAACCAACCAGCTAAACAACCAATCAACCAACCAACTCACCTGCTCCTGCGTCTGGTGAATGTTTTGTTGTGTGTTATGTGAGACTGTGTTGACGGCCTCCTTACACACGTCCAGCTCGGCCACGGCGTTGTGTACTGAGGGATGGTTGGCCTCTGCCGTCACATGGCCGTTTGGTGTCTGGCGGAATTTGATCTGAAAAGGAAGTCGACGATTCACTCAGAATTTATCAGTTCGCTTTAGGTGGTAATATATATATATTTTTTTTTTTTTTTTTTTTTTTTGCGCATTGGGGGCTATACTGATTTCTCCAGACAATGCTAATATACATTTGTGGTTGACGAAACAAAGATAGCTTGTCTCTTGAATAATTATGTAGGAATCAATTACCTCTAAATCAGGTAAACAGTATAATATAATTCATTAATGGGGGTGTGAGGGCATGATTTTGACGGTGAACTGTAGATTTGCCTACTTATTCCATCACGCTATACGCCACAAACATCACGCATTCTGAGGAAGTCTGTTTTAGGACATGTTTTCGAGGATTCGGGACCTTTCACTTCACCCACACCACATGAGTCTTATATTAAATGACAGGATGAAATTAGGGGAACGAAAAATTGTAATAAACAGAAACAGAAGGAAAGAAAAGTAGAGGAAAGCGGGATTAAGGACTAGAGACATAGATAAATTGGGAAGTAAAGCAAAAGAAAAATAGAGGAAAGAGGGACAGACGATAAGTGAAACAGAGAGATAGAGGAACTGTTTATATTATTACCTTGATGGGTTCCCCCTGACCATTAATGTAAGCACACTCGCCGGTCGTGACGCCATTGACGGTGTTGACAAAATGTGACGTCTGCTGTGCCACCCCGACCTGCGACACCATCACCACCATCATCACCACCAGCACCACCATCTTCAGTAGGGACACACACACCATCTGAGGGAAAGGAGATCACACCATAGACATATATAGTAAACTAAAAAAAAATTGACCTATAGTGCGACGCTTGCTACATGTGACAGACAACCCGACCTATACGGCATCCCCTTCAGTAGACACACACACACACACACACACACACACACACGCCATCTGACGGAGGGATTCATTCTCACTATTTAATGAATCATAATTTTAGACGATCATCTATATTAATTTTCATCATACCCCCCCCCCCCTTATTTAGGTGATCATCAATATTTATTTTAATCATACTCCTTCCTCTTTTTGTGAGTGTTTTTCTTACCATTTATTACCTGAACAAAATGTGATCGTCTATGAATTAAAGGCGAATCATGTACACATAATAAACTCATGCCTTTGCCTTGACCGTATTCACAATTGCTAAGGTAAATAATTATATGCAATTAATATAAGGGAAGGGAATATTCTGCTACCTCACCTCTATCTTAATCTTGGCTGCTACACACACACACACACACACACACACACACACATACGGTAGTTGGCCAGAAGCATAACGTGAGCCTGAAGAGAAAGTTTGTTGCTTCACGTTTGTGTCACGTCATAGTGATTGTCGTCGAATGCAAATAGGGAATTTGTTTTATGCCATAATATGTAGGAAAGAGCAGCCTTCCAATTGTCCCACAACAAAATAATGACCCCCTTAATTAATTACGCCGCGTATACTATACGTGAAAGTTAAAAGCCATTGAATATTTTTTTTTTTTTGTATCTTACATCGCATTTTCTATTTGTATCCAGGTTTGCATTGCCAGTGACCATAGAACAAAAATTATATTCATCATCATCAGCTGTTGTTGGTACCATTGTTAAGGAGCGATGTATGATAGACAGGAGCTATATAATAATAGTCTCAGGTCAGGGATATACTTGCCATTCTGTGGTTCTCTTGGCAGACATATCGGCCATTCAGAATAATTGCCCACTCTCCGTTGAAGCCCTTGAGAGAACAGCGAGAGGAGAAGATGATTTGAAGCCAGTCAGCGCCACAACACACACACCGCCAAGGATAATGAGCAGGGATGGTGAGCATCGTGTGTGTGTGTGTGTGTGTGTGTGTGTGTGTGTGTGTGTGTGTGTGTGTGTGTGTGTGTGTGTGTGTGTGTGTGTGTGTGTGTGCTGATAATGACCTAGGGCTTTGGTAACAGCATGAAACCTATTACCAGTTTTAGAATACATAACATATACACGATGTTTTTTCAAGGACTTATATAAGGGGTAATCTCATGGGGTCATATATTTGAAGTGCTGTTAATTCCTCCAGACTCTGCCATGGAGGACACTACTTCAGATACTACGATCAAGGGATTTATTGGTCTTATAGCAGTTCGTAGATCTAACACCCACAAAAACAAGACACTTACTAGTACTATATCACATGTACAGTCCCGGCACTAAGTCTTTGAGCAAAGTGTTAGGGGAAGTCTGGTTAAGGACTATGTGCTGCAACTGTACCCTATATCTTCCTTGTTCATCCCTAACCATCCCACACTTAGCCAACGTAGGAGAGGATATCCTAGCTGTATCTATCTTCTCTTTGTGGAGTGATCTAGTGTTGCAGTGGACCGTAATAAACTGCACAATTCATCTTCTTAACAATCTACTATACTGGAGGAAGTAGCAGCTCTCCAATTTTACCACAAGAGGCTACCTCCATTAATAGCTCATACAAAACCCCATGATATAATTGCACATTGCCATATTGTACTGAAGGAAACCACTGCTGCCGATTAAGGTCTATTTTTGTATTTGCCAGAGAGCCATAAAGAGCTCCGGGGGAGACGGTGGAGCCACTTACGATGACTTGCAGTTTCATCTCTTAATGATAATAATTCTCACTCACTTTCACAGACAACACACAGATATCTAGCAACCTTCCTTAAGTGCAATTAGCTTCCTGTTCACTATTTTTATGTTAAGGTGAATTAAGGTCTCGCATAATAATAATCACACTATTTGTGCACTCACTCCTATAAGGCGAATAGATTCTAACACCTCTGACGACTGATAGTAGATAACAACCAGGACAAGAAGAGTAACAGCTTTCGTTTAGGATATCATCGAGTCCCACTTGTGCACAACTTGTACACACACACACACAAACACACATATAAAATGTATGCCAGCCAAGGGTACGTTAGGTAGGAACATGACACTTAAAGGCTGCAACACACGGCTTCCGTTTATACAACTATACACGTGAGAGTCACCGAGTCTTGCATGGATCAGGAAGGGAAAGCTCAAGGTGTTGACACTTAGTGTGTGTACCGTGTATGATAATCGTGATAATCATACACAGATCAAAGACTGTAGTAATAGGAACTGAAAATAAAGCAGGTCATGGTCTGTGACAGATGGTTCTTCCTTGGGAATAAAGCATTCCCGTTTCCAAAGGCTAAAAATGATTTCAATTGACCCCAAAACAACATATTGAGTCGTCGATAACTCGTGATACACAAGGGATTTCAGAAACCCCAAGCCTCTGCCAAGGCTGAGCATCCCGTATTTATATAATTATAACGACAAGAATCTCCCCTACAATGATTAAAAGAGTATATGCAGTCTCACGAACATATCACTCATGTTATCAATTATAAAATTGTGAAAGTCCAAAGGTACTATCAACAATATATTTCTCCCCATTTTTAACTTCTTGTGAGTCTCGAGGACCAAAATTGGTATAATATTTAGAAAAATACCACACACAACGTTTTGCATAATGTTCCAAACAAACAGACATTCAAACAATCAAACAAACAAACCGGACAATAATTCATAACCTCCTGGCACTGAATTTAGAATGTTCAATCCAAGTACGAAATGTTGAGAGATTATGTACTCTATCTCATGTTTTGAGAGAATATGTATGTCTCGTGCATGTATCAAGAGAATTAGAATCTCGTATGCTTATCATCCCCAGTTCCTCAAGTATATACTGTAGGCATCATTCATACAGCCGACTTTCACTTCCACACTCCTCGCACGTATGAGTGATGACACCAGGAACTGAGAAGGGAAACGCAGCTTACCATGGGACGCAAAAAGTTCATTCCTTCCTTCAGCCAGCCACAGATAACCAAACCACCGACCGACGAAACAACACAGGGTATATATACATGGCGAATTGTGTTTTGTCGCTGGAACCGCATATAATTCAGTCATATAGTGGGTGGCTGAGGACTTGAACTTTTGTGCACCATAGAACAGTTTTACATTCTGGGTTTGTGGGGTAATCTCGTACTGGCAACTTTAATCTGATTTATCCCTCCAAATAATGCTACAAAATAATTGATCCCCAGACTCGTTATGTTAAAGATTGATGTTTCCTTGCATAGTACGTAGGAATTCACAGTCTTCCTCCAAATCGTCCACTGGAAACAAAACACACAAACACACACGATGATGAAAACTTGGTATACTTCTCAGGAATTCAGTTTAATTAGATGTAGTTTTTTGTTCTTGAATTGCAGTTTACGAAGCCTCTGTAAAATGCAAGAAAGTAGATCTCATTTTTGTATGGTAAAGTGGTCTGTTTCATGACATAGTTTGGAAAGTCAGTCAGTATAACCTCCAATTCACCCAATGGAAATTAACCCTAGGTTTAAGGGTTCTTCAGTACTCAGTAGATGTTGTTTTGTGGTACAATTCGTGGAGTAATTCGTAGTCTCCAATTCGCCAACATCAAAAGTTTCGCAACGATCTCCTGGTGGTATGGTCACTGACTTTTCCCAGTGACTGCTCATGTGTTTACTCTGGGGGGGGTGAAAGAGGAGGAACACATACAGCTGTGTACTTCTCTCTTCCCTGTATAACCTGTGTGTGTGAGTGAGCCTGTGTGGTCTTTTATACATATAAACACATGCAGTATATTCATATATAAATTTATACTGTACGTATGTGTGCTTGTGTTT
Organism: Petrolisthes manimaculis; assembly: GCA_034508575.1. NCBI lineage: Eukaryota > Metazoa > Arthropoda > Malacostraca > Decapoda > Porcellanidae > Petrolisthes > Petrolisthes manimaculis. The sequence continues at coordinate 338,194 of JAWZYT010000466.1, forward strand.
GTCACAAACCGATGAGCACAGTAATTTACGGAAACCTATGCAACCACTCTCTCTCTAATATCAGTCATTATAACTCGTGTCCTTATCTTTGTAGTCATTCTTACTTATTTATGTTTGTTATTAAGTCTATTTATTTTGCTTATATAGTATATTGTAATTGTAAGTACGTTAGGCTTAATATTTCTTTTCTATAAATAAATAAAGATGAACATTTTCTGCATATTTTAGCACAAACCGATATGGATTAAAGAATCTGTGAGAGACGCAATCCCGTAATATTTTGAATTACGTGTTTACAATATATTAACTTTTTTCCTCTTTCCTGTACCAGAAAAGTTCGTGTTTTTAAGAACCACTAAACATCACGATCTAAGTAACAAATATGAATATTTATTTTTCATAACCACAGTAACTGAATTCGGTAAGAGAGAGAGAGAGAGAGAGAGAGAGAGAGAGAGAGAGAGAGAGAGAGAGAGAGAGAGAGAGAGAGAGAGAGAGAGAGAAGAGAAGAGAGAGAGTGTTATAGAATGTATGTAACTGAAGCAGTGATGACACAAACACAGAGTACTATTACAGCAAGCATTAGGTTATTTCATCAAATGCAGGTCTATGTTATATTTCACAGAATCACTAGATAACACTTTACTGTTAAGATGGTGCAATAGTGCTCTACTTATAGACACCTAAATACCAGATTTTTTTTGCGTCAAAATATAAAAACAGTTAATGGTAAATACATAGTATTTTTGAAGATCAGTAATTCCAAGAACAGTGAAAGATATGAGTGAATGCAATTATCGTCTAGCTTGTACTTGATTGCTACCACTATCAACATAAACAAGGTGAGGTTATAGAATAGTTAAACACAAGTTCTTGATAAAGGGAGTTGCTGTGTTCTCAATCTCTTTTTCCCAAGCCCCTATGTCCCTGTTCACTTAGCAGTAAGTAGGTATGTACCTGGCTGTAAAGGCTGGGGAAGATATGTTGATGTAATAAGACTGACTGCCTTAATGACCAACACGAGTCGATAGGCATAAAGCCCTAAAATTCTTCTTCTTCTCAATCTCTCTGTAAACAGTTTGTAGGGGACAGGACGTATTTTACATAGTTTAGAATAACATTATATCTTATTGAAAAACTATGTACAGAGGAAGGAGACTAGTTTATACCAAGTAATCTCTGGATCAGTACCCGATAATGAGAAGCAACACAGAGAGAGAGAGAGAGAGAGAGAGACCAGCAGCACACCACCCACCTCAAACTAACCTTAGTCTGTGGTGTCGTAGGAGAGACTGGCTATCTATTCTACTCCTTGGCTCCCGCTGCTCCTTTCCCCTACCCTTCACCCCCCCCCCCCCCACACACACAAACACACAGGATCTATGTTCTCACCCCACATGTGCTGCAATCCCTACCATTAACTTCCTCCACCTAGGGGGAAGGGGGAGACGGAAAGTCGTGAAGGGTTTCACTCTTGCTTTCTGTAATTATTCTCAAGTATCGCATTTTCCCCCCTATTTGTGGGAGCTCAGACAATATAAGTTAGCGAAAATGAGATTAACTTTACAATCAAGTCGGGTAAAAGGTTAATCTCTGCTGTATACATGAAGTGAATTTTGTATGTTGTTTATAGAGGTTTAGTGATTGAGGTAGTTAATTTTTTTTTTAAATAATATATATATATATATATATATATATTTTTTTTTGTAATAATACAACTTTTTTTTATTGTCCTTTTTTTTATTTATTATTATTATTATTATTATTTTTTTCGTCGTCAACGCTGCTACCCCGGCGCCGCCCCGCCGCCGCCGCCCCGCCGCCGCCCCGCCGCCGCCGCCTCACTGCCCAGCCGCCGCCGCCGCCCTGCTGCCGCCCCGCCGCCCCGCCGCCGCCGCCCCGCCGCCGCCGCTCCGCCGCCGCCGTCCCGCCGCCGCCGCCCCGCCGCCGCCGCCCCGCCGCCCAACCGCCGCCGCCGCCACTGTCATTTTTTAATAATTAGTTTTTTAATTGTTTTTTTAATAATATTTTTTTTTTCTAATAATTTTTATTTATTATTTTTTTTTTGTAATAATTAACTTTTTTTTATTATTTTATTTATTTATTTATTTATTTATTTATTCATTTAATTTGTTTTCGTCGTTGTCGCTGCAACCGCCGCCGCCGTTGCCACCGCCGCCACCGCCGCCCCGCCGCTGCCGCCAATGCGGCCCCGCCACCCCGCCGCAACCGCCGCCGCCCCTCCACCGCCGTCCCGCCGCCGCCGCTGCCACCGCCTCTGCACCGCCGCCCCACCGCCGCCGACGCCGCCGATGCCGCCGCCGCCACCGCCGTCGTCGTTTTTTTTTTTTTTTTTTTTAATAATATATATATATATATTTTTAATATATATATATATATATTTTTTTTTTTAATAATTAACTTTTATATATATATATATATATATATATATATATATATATATATATATATATATATATATATAATTAGTTTTTTTAATTGTTGTTTAATAATATTTATCTTTTTAATATTTTTTTTATTAATTATTTTTTTTGTAATAATTAACTTTTTTTTTTTTTTCGTCGTCGCCACTTCCGCCCCGCCGTCGCCCCACCGCCGCCGCCCCGCCTCCCCGCCACCGCCGCCGCCGCCCCGCCACCCCGCCACCGCCGCCGCCCCGCCGCCGCCGCCGCCCCGCCGCCGCCACCCCGCCGTCGCCGCCGCCCCGCCGTCGCCGCCGCCCCGCCGTCGCCGCCGCCGCCGCCGCCTCGCCGCTGCCGCCAAAGCCGCCCCGCCGCTGAGGTCACCACCGTCGTTTTATAATATATTTATGAATAATTAATATTTTTCTTGCAATTCGCACATGATAAACATAAGTACGTTACATATATTATAACACAATAAAGTCACAGCAACACACAAGGCCATAAAAGACACAAGAATATGAAATATATTTAGATACGATGTTATGCCTGAGAGATGGATGAAAATTACTCTCACAAATAATTCTATATCTCGCTTATGTGTGAGTTTATCTAATATCTGATTGGACTATCGTGTACAGGATAATTTTCCGAATAAGAATAGTGTTTTTTTTTCAAATTTATTTCCTTACTGCAGTAAATACACAAGCAAATATAAAAAGTGGTATACATTTTTCATAACACTTATACTTATACTTATACTTCTTAAATTTATTTATATTATGGTTGTAATGCAGTTTGGACAACTTATTCCAGTTCCAAATTTATCGTAGAGTCTTAAAATCCAAACAAAATACGTGTATCTGTTGTAATATTAGAGCAGGAAGCAATTTATTACAAATATGTATTTCTGTGAGGAAAGATTTTGGCTGTAAGCGGGACAAAGGCCGCCAGCCAATCAGCGACGAGTATTTATTCCTGCTTAGGTTTACTGTCCCCGCCAGTGGACAGCGGTAAAGGAATGGATTATAGTTGTTCTCTTCTTACTGAGGATTCCCTTCCCTAAAAACATCCCTATTTCCGAGCTGCCATTTAGTACTGAGCTGGATTAGATTCCTCTCATTAATTAAAGCAAAACTGTAGGAATAGTAATGAATATGAGAGTTATTAATATGCTTGGCTTACCCTTGTGTGTATCAAAACTTTGCAAATATATACCTGAACCAGCAGTCCTCAACAATGCTCTCTTCTCCCTAGATTCCTTCTTTACTAAATCTGGTCAATAAAGTACCACACATTAGATGTTGAACTTGACTTGTGGTTGACCTCCATGATGAGCTATGTCGGGGAACTTTAATGGTGTCCAAGGGAAATTAATGAACTCCACCGGGAGAAACCATGCAGGTGAATAATATGCAAGCTTTTTATTTTCAAACAAAGGTACAAAATAAAAACATATTGGGTTTCCAAATTGTATTGATGATGGCAAATGAACAATGAAGTGACCGAATCGATCTTGACTATATATATATTGTGGTTTCCTATCAAGTCTTGATAGTAATTATATTTTCTTTTCATGACAAATGCATTAGCTACATATTCCTTATTTATTTATAGGACATTATCACAGCTATCAACATATTTTTGATAATTTGGCTATTTTTAGGCACAAAACATTGAAGCAACATGTTAGCAAATTTTGATGACGCGTTTGCAGATAAAGCTTGGAAGTGGGTCAACAATCATATCAGGCAACATAACACAGATGAGGACAATACTGCACAACGATGCTATGAGAACAGTGTCACTAATTACACATCGTTTTTATTACTCAAACAATTTCATCTGAGAATAATAATTGGTTTGATTACAACAAGGAAGCATATCTGAGAATATTATATGGTTTGATTATTATTTACCAGGAGCATTGCAATACTATAGTGTACTTTACTGCCTGATCACCAGATATTCTCATCTCCTTCAAGTTGTCCTGTGTTCTACTTTTAGTTCCGTTATTTCTTCTCTTATCTACAAATTGTGTATCTAGATAAAGCTATAAAGATGCACTACAAAATACACCTTCAGATATGGAAGACTCTTGTACCTTGAGGAGGTAATTATAGTGTTGGCAAAATCTAAGCAATTGATTCCTCCAAACTATGTTCAAGAAATAGACTAGTTATTATAGTTATCAGTTTCCGGGCATAGGTCGGAAGAATCAGTAGCCTTCATAGTGTACAGCCTGCCATACTCTCCCGAGGGCCACTACACGGTTGTCAACTTTCGCCGAGACAGTGAGGCGAATTACAACTTGTAGTTCAGAGTAACTGTGTCAACGATAACTGAGAGTGATGTAGTGGCTCCCATAAAGAATCAAGTCAATTATAAACAAAACAGTATATCACATTAGGTCAATACAGATCACAGAACAAACATATGTTGGCTACAAGCTCTTCCTCAGATAGTGATATCAGCACAACATACACACCGTTTCTAATGACTAAAGAAAGGGGTTTCGGCTGCAGCACATGAATCCTGCCTTACCTTCAATGTTTTGAATAACATTTGTATAACATTTTAATAACATTTGATAATGATACAAACATAAGAACTTCAAGATGAAGCCACGAATTTGATATGATATGTATTTTGGTGTAATTATCTAATCGAAAACAAAACATAATAACGTTTGATAATTACATTAGCTGCCAGAGGGTAATCACTACAACTGTGAATAAATCATAATGATTATTCCGTTTAAATCTTCCTGAAATCGTGCAGTAACATGAAAATGATTAATAAAAAAGTAACAATCCTAACTGTACCCACTTCACCTGGAAAGGGTTACTACCAAAATATCCTTCAATACATGATTATGGCGGGTCACGAGAAAACAACATCATACAAACATAGTAAAAAAATAAAACACACAGCTTGCATGGCACACAAACAAAGGTCTCAAAGCAAGCAAGCAAAGCGGGGGATCGAGGAGGATAAACAAAAGCACGTGTGGTAAATGCGTTGGCGAGCTTCGTGATACAGAGCCTCAAGGTCACCCAAGCTATAGTATAGTGAAGAAGATTCCGAGTGTTGCATTCACCCACCAATTCGAGGCTTTCTAATAACGGGATACCAGAACATTCAGAACAGATTTACACACACACACATGCACACACATTGATGCCATTTATTTTTTCATTTCCAGGGCGTTGTTGTCTAAGCAAGCTCCTTCATTGTTCCATCACATTTCAGCGGAAGTTGTTGAATGGGAATCTATTGGGGAAGCCGAAGACTGGTGGGAAGTGGAAGCGCTGTTGGCCGAAGATGGCTTGGTGTTGACGGTAAAGGTCCTCCTGTAGCCGCTGTTGCTGACGGAACACCTGCCAAGGAACAGTAGTTAGTTTTATACTTTCGTTTGGTTTACTTTGTTTGCTATGAAAGTCCATGACACTTTTATGCATATACTGTACAGGGTGTCCATAAAGTCTTACCCTGATTTGTGTGTAATAAAGGTATGAAATCAGGGTAAGACTTTATGGACACCCTGTACTGTATATTGATTGTATGCTATGGTACTCCAAGAACAATTCTGTAGGGTGTACATTCATTAAACTTTCGTGGAACAAAGTATGTGAACACCGTTGGCCGCAACTGGCAATAATCCTAAAAGTAAACACGTTATTGGTTGTGGTGTTCAGATACTTTGATTTCCTTACTGTATTTATGTCATGTATATTTCATTGTGGAGTCAATTATTATAAGGAAAGGGAAGCAAAGAGACAATTTTTTTAGAAAAAACACACAACGTAGATCGATCAGTTAGTCAAGAAAAAAAAGAAAAAAAAGGAGAACGAGTGAAGTGAGGCAAACAGACCTGATTCTGAGCTTGTAGAATGTCCTGCTGTACGTTCTGTGAGACTGCCTTCACCGCCTCCCTACAGGCTCGTAGCTCTGCCCTCGGGTCCTGTGACAACCCCTGGTCAGACGCCGCCTCTACCTGACCGTCTGGGGTCTCCCGGAATTTGATCTGAAATGGGAATGCGATTAGTAATTTATGGACAATTCAAACCTCAATTATAGAGCTGGTTTTTATCACTGTGCAGCCATATATAGCTCATTAAACCACACAGACACACACACACATTGCAGCGTGCAAACTGCAATGAGAGAGGAACCTAACACTCCATGTGTTTACTTAGCTACATTAATGCAGGATTAAAAGTATTACATGACGGATGTTTGCAGTTCCTTAATTAACCTAAATACACGGTGTGTTGTTGTGAACAAATAGCCTACATAAAAAAAATACGGTAAATATATATAAATTATATGTCTGAGTTTCGAATCATCTGCCGCTCCAGTGTCTCTGTTTCTTGTCCTAGTGTTGGAACTCGGTACTGTATTTATCGTGGTCTCAAGCGATTCAAAGCACATCGAACAGAGGCTGTGGTTCAGGTCAAGAGTCAGGTGTCAGTCTCAGGTGATTCAAAGCACATCCGAACACAGGCTTTGGTTCAGGGCAGGAGTCAGTAGCGTCATTTGAGTGTCTAACATCCGAGTAGTGAGTGCTTGTCAGACGATAGTGTGTGCGTGTTTTTTTTTTTTATCTCGACCTCGCGACTGTAGGCTGTCAGTAGCCCGTGACTCTTGCGATGCCCCGAGATTATTGGGTGTCGCATTAGATGAGACAGTGGAGCTTCATGGTGATGTTGGTACCATAGCTTCTCTTTTGTCCCACTAGATGTCGACACCTTATTCATAGACGTCACTGTCAGGGGAGAACAGCAACACCGTCACTCACATCCTCCTCTATGCACACTAAGCTCTACCTCCACACACACAAACATTCACATCCAATGCATCCCCATACAAGCACACACACAGTACACACACTTTGTAGACAACCTTGTTTAGTGCCATTGTCGTAGTGACCAAAATGAAGTGGATATGAGTGAAATCCAAGAATCTTAACTAATTAACAAAGCAAATGAACAATGAAGTGACCGAATCGATCTTGACTATATATATTGTGGTTTCCTATCAAGTCTTGATAGTAATTATATTTTATTTTCATGACAAATGCATTAGCTACATATTCCTTATTTATTTATAGGACATTATCACAGCTATCAACATATTTTTGATAATTTGGCTATTTTTAGGCACAAAACATTGAAGCAACATCTGTGTCGTAATCCCAAAACGTCCATCGATCGAGTGAGAAAATGGCTGAAGATCGAGTGTGTAGTTTTTGCGTTACATTGCAGTGGTCTGTGGAGTGTCACTTTCGCATATCAATAGTGCCGGTGGTCTGTGGAATAAGAGAAGTTCGGTTTTGCGTCATCAAGTCCTTCGGGTGTGACTCTGAATCACAACCCATCCATCAGTCCCAGTGTTATACAGGGAGGTCTGTACCCATCACCAGAGGTCCTTCATTTGGTGAGTACAACATTATTACATTTTATATTAACCTGGTGAAAGTGTAATGGATTTCCTATGAAAATGTCTTGACCTTTCCGGTGAATATAATGCAATCCAAGACAAACTTAACTTACAAAATTTACTAAATTATAGGCACTTATCTTAAAAAAATTCAGCACTTTATTGTACGTGAAATGTGCAACTAATGTCATAGTACTTAGAATTAGATGATCAGTGCATTTTCACCAGGATTAATAAACGTACTAAGCATTTAATATATATTAATGAATGTCTATTATCGCTGCGTGTAGTATAATAATATTCGTGTACTGTTCGTTCCACCAGCCGGCATCTCGTTCATAGATTTGCTTGCGGTATCTCGTCTCTTTATATTGTGTTCCTTCCAATTACCCACGGCTGTTCCCTCCAGCTCTTCCTCTCTGAGCTCATCCTCGTCGTCTCCTTTCCCCACACACTGTTTCTTTTTCCTTTTCTCTTTCCCTTCTATTCCTCTCTCTTGCTTAACATTATCAAGCCACTTTCCTGCCTTTTCCATAATTATTACAGTACTTCCTATCCTCTCTATTATCCTCCTCCATTACCCCAACCACAAATATCCCTTAACCAACCCCCATCCATTATTAATAGGCTGGCCTCTTATAAATCATTGCCTTTCTTCCGTATTTACCCCATCACTCTTAGCTTATCTTTTAAACCTTAGAACCCTCCCTTTCCCTTACCTGGCCCTCCCTTCCTCTTACCTAACCTTAACTTCCCCTACCTGACCCTCTCTTCCCTTTACTTGACCCTCTCTTCCCTTTACCTGACTTTCCTTTCTCTTCCCTCTCACTACTCACCTTGACGGACTGGCCCTGGGCGTTGAGGTAGGCACACTCGCCGGTAGTGACCCCGTACTCGTCGGTGCTGATGCTCTGAGCCGCCCCAGAGCCACACCCACCCTCAGTACAGGCGGTGGACACGAAGGCACGCTGGCCGGCCCCTAGTTGGACCATCACCAGCACTGTCACCACCACCAACATGGTTACTCTCAGTCCACCCTCACACACCATCATTCTGTAGTGAAGGAAAGGCATTAAAGCAGGGATCTTTCGGTTGATTGATTATGTACAGAGAGGCATTAATTGAGGGATCTTTCGGTTGATAATGTAGATGAATGAGTGATTGTTTGGTTGATAATTTGTAGTGTATAGATGGATAAGTGCATGGGGATATTTTCAAGAGTTTCTCCTGTTTATTTTGGATTAGGAATATACTGTATATGTATATTTTCAATCTCTTCTCGTTAACGACATTCATTTTTCGTTGCTGTAAATCAGTCCAACTCTGAGAAATAATGTCTGACGAAATTCAATAGAAATTTGTTGTATGATGGCAAACATAAACCCGGATACAGATACTTATCATGCTCTCTCTCTCTCTCTCTCTCTCTCTCTCTCTCTCTCTCTCTCTCTCTCTCTCTCTCTCTCTCTCTCTCTCTCTCTCTCTCTCTCTCTCTCTCTCTCTCTCTTTTTCATAATATTACATCCCTCAAAATGATGACTATCTAAATTTGGATCATAACTTTTGCTGGTAATGTTGGTATAAATGTAACCAACCATATAATATATTTTGACAAGTGGCGGGGACAAATGTAGATATTTTTCTAATTCTGGGTATATGGAAGGAAGGACATCACTGTTCTGCACGGTGGGTGATACTGTAATATATACCATAGTGATGATATTATACGGTAGACAGTTTTAGTTTACAGTGTTCATTACGAGCCACAGGAACGTCAGGAAGTCCAGCTAATAAAGCGTATTCCTCTAAAGGGAAATAATACACGTTGGCAAGTTTTGTAAGCAACTGATCCCTCCAAAATCATTCCAGAAACAGGCTATAGCAATTAAGTACAAGTCTCGTGTTTCTTAGCATAGTTTATTTTAGATGAACGAATGGCCACCTGTATGCTAAAAGTTTATTTATTACTCCCTGATACAACGCTTGATCGCTCTTGCGTCATCATTTGACTTTAATTAAATATTTGTTTCTGGTATGATGGAGGCACCACTGACGTCCTTTGGTAAAAGCAACACATTATTTATCAAATGAATCTCATATGGTCAAAATGGAGAAATGCTGATTTCTCCTGACTATGCTAAGAACCATATATAACACTTTTTATGGAATATATTGTACACAGAGACGAAATCCACTCCTCAAAAATCGATCGGCAGAAACGAGTTTTTTCGGTACATGTTTTTATCTATATTTCAAGTGTTACACGTCCCATTAACACTTAGTAGACACATTTTTGGTCCCGACACTCAGAGGGATGTCAAACTTTTCAGCCAGGGGCGGTCCTGTTCAAGCCTCTTCCCAGATCGTTTATGAAATATTAGCAGAGTCCCTCCAAACGTTTTATTTATGTCACTGGGAAAATTCTCGTTGCCCATGCACCAAACAAGGCGCAGCAACCAGACGATAGATGCGACGCAGTTGTTTCCAGCAAAAGCCAGGCTCCAGCGAACTTGGCAACTCATTCACTCACTCACTCTCACTCTCTCCCACCCCAAAGTGACCTTGGCTGCTCGTCCAGGCATGCGGTTGGTAGGGAGGAAGGTAGATAAGGGGTGACAGGGAGGAAGGGAAGTTAAGAGAAGTGGAGTATGGAAATGAGTATTAGAGGTGGTGATGATGGATGGGTGATAACATTAATGAGGAGAGAAGGGTTGGTGAGTGGTGAGGATTGGGTGGGTTAGTGATGAGGATTGAGGGGTGAGTGGGTGTATAAGGAGTGGAAAAGTGATGATGAGTGAGGGGTGGATTGGTGATGAGGAAAAATGGATGGTTGTATGAAGTGTAATGAAGGTAGAGTTCATCATTCTGACTACTTTATAATTATATTTAATTTATAATTAACCGATTGAAAACCACAAATGACAGTGCAACAAATGTTTTGATAGACTATAAAAAAAAGTGGGAAAGTTGACAGATATAAAGTAAGAAGGGAAGGGACATCACAATAGGCCTACCAAAAGGATGTAATCTCTCGTGGGCGTGATTGGTGGCTACTGACTCCTCAATGTTTAATTAATGTGCCAGGAGGGAAGAACAAGTATTGGAGGGGGAAGGAGAGAAGTCGAACTGGTGAAAGGAGGTAGAATGGATTGATTGGATGGGAGATAGGGATGACTGTTGGAATGCATGGAGGGAGGGAACGGAGGAAGTGTTGTCAGGGAGGGAGGGAGGGAGGGAGGTCAGGTGGGATGAATATGAAGTGGTGATGAATGATTGGAAGGAGGGAAGGGCAAGTGAAACGAGATAGGATGCTGTTATAAGTTGGCAGCTAAATAAAAGGGATCATGTACTGTACTTTTTAGGTGGCCTGGGGAAGAGAAGGCGAAAAAAACAACTAGCAAAGTTCAAGTGTACAATATAATTTTACAGTACTTGGCCAAAGAGATATTCACACGTAAACAAGTGGTTCTCGTGAGAACTCGTGATGAGGTTTTATGCTCCAGGAACATGTTAATGAAGGGTGATTAAAACCATGCCAGATACTACACTCCTGAACTTAACCATTGCACTGAGTTCTGGTGGCAAGGTATTATTATTGAGTCTGACATCTATTCTGTACGTGACTAAGTCTTAACATTTGTACACTTGTCTCACCGGAGTGTAAACAAGAATGCGTCGGTCTCATCCTGCCCACTTCTCTCTCTCTCTCTCTCTCTCTCTCTCTCTCTCTCTCTCTCTCTCTCTCTCTCTCTCTCTCTCTCTCTCTCTCTCTCTTTCATTATGCCTTTGTCATGTACGGTAAATCACAGAAAAATTAGACCTTCAGCCACAAAGGGGAAAATTTGGGTTAGTGAATCGTAAGTTATTTTTACTGCTCCTACTTTTTCTGACTGACGAGTATAATTTTTACTATATTTATTGATACTAATTAATTTTTATTATTCTGTATTTTCTAAACATTCATTCATTAACTCTTTACTCGATATAAAGAGATAGAAATTCGTGCCTTCCAATACTTGCTGTAAAATGTTTCTTTATAAATAGACTACTATAACATATGTACTAAACGATCAATTAAGGTAACAGTCGACTTACAGTGGAATCATGAGGCAAAGAGAGGCAACCTTTTGAAATACGAGGCAGACCTTGACAACAGCTCTACCCCAACACCCATGTCATTAGTATTGTACACCACCATAATTACCTTGTTTTTTATTCTCTATTGTATTCCCTCGTATGTTATTAACTGTGTCTATTTTTGAGGGAGCATAAGGGATGTAGGGTTTAGGGATTTCATATAATTATTCCCTTAGGTTTAGGGGATGGTATATTGTCAACAAATTGATGTGCTGCTGATTCGGCCAAACCCTGCCAGGAAACAGAATTCCTCAGTATACAAGTAAAGAAATTGTTTCATAACTTAATTTGGAGGAATCAGTAGTTCTTCACTCTGATTGCAAGAGAATTTCCATCTAAATTATTGTATTCTTATATATATACCGGTATATATATATTTGTAATACCTCGGGACTGTAGGGTGTCAGTAGCCTGTGATTCTTGCGAGACCTCTAGATTGTTTAGTAAACCTACGAGGTGTTGTGTGCTTCATGTGTGTCGCACTAGACTAGATGGAGACATTGGAGCTTCATGGTGTTAGTTGCCTCTTTTCTGACCCATTTAATGACGACACCTATCACCATATTTATACACGTGATTATCGTATTTGTAAACGTAACTATCTATTGAGCGCAGCTATACTGTCACTCAAGCAATCTTGGATTATGATCAGGCATATTATGTGCTATGGGAAGATGACAATATAGTGGGTATATTCTTGACGCGTCGGTGTAGCCAGGATACCGGGAACTTAAAGTACAGTAAGAACAATCAGATAACCTCGGGGAAGAAAAAAATTTGGAATCGTTCATGTGCCCATGGGAATCGTAGTCTGTCGCGTGGACCGGTGTTGCAAATTGAAATCTACCTTTTTATATATATACTGATAAGCTTTCCTTCTACAAATATAGAAATTTTGGCCGGTAAGACACTGGGACGTGAGAGAAAAGATTATAACACGCATGAGTGTACGACAACTATGGCAAATGTTCTTTCTAATTATTATTTTTTATATCTTCACGATGATGTGGTTGACTTTGAGTGTGAAGCTCTCAGAGACGGTAAAGCATGACTGAACAGCAAGATATAACAGTAATAAAAGACAGTAGTGTAACTATAGGGTTGATGAGTAGGCTGCAGGAAACCGAAAATAAAATGTAATGCTTTGATTGTCTTTGTTTCGATGCGTCCGAATAATTATATGAAAAAAAAAATTGTCGGAATAATTTTATGAATAAATAAAACACACAACACTGTCCAACAAATAATATAAGAGGTAATTTTACTGGTTGTTCTTTGGCTGAATGAAATCAACTGCCATCATTCTGAATAATAACGACAATAAGGACACAACACTAACACAGACAAAGACGACTATAGCCATTATGACAGGGAAAGTATATTTTTATAATATGTCTGTTATGAATTACGATACTCTTGACCTTCAACGAATCAGTCCGTTTTTTGCTTTTAGAATTACCTTAACAATAACTCGGCAACAAAATATTAGAGGGTGTTCCGTTGAATACGTGAATGTGAAGGGGTGCTGAATCCTCCAAACTATGTCACAAATGTATAAATTATAAGTATAGGGTGTTGTGTTTTATATCATACTCTGAAAAAAAAAAAAAAACGATCAATCCATCTCGCCCATGCACTACAATCATAATCATATTAATTCCTCCCCGCTTAATTAATGAAAACCTACAGTAAATTGGAATGGTGAGTGACGGGGCTGAGTGTGTTATGGTGTGTGTGTGTGTGTGTGTGTGTGTGTAATGCGTGGGATACCGAGTGAAGTGAAAGTGGGAGTCATGGGGGGGTGGGGGGTGATGGCAGACTGACGTGCATGGTGGATGTGGAAGATGAGATGGGAGTATTTTGATTGCTGAGGGAACATGAAAGGATGATGATGATGATGATGATGATGATGATGATGATGATGCTATTAATAAGTGATGTGGGTGATGATATTGATATGTGGGATATTAGTGGTGGTGACATGAGTTGCGATGATGGTGACATGTGTGATGATGGTGACATTTAGTTACGATGATGACATGAGTGATGATAATGATGATGATGTTGATGAGCTGTGACAAAGAATCAGAGTGTTTGTTATATGTGGGAATATCCACTGTTTATTAATTTCCCCAAATCATTGAAATATTTTATTGTTTGCAATATAATGTAATATATGGAAAGACATAGGTAATTAATTAAGTCTTCATATTATTACTAAATCGTCAGAAGTGTTTTCTCGCCTCCCCCCGAATGGTTTATTTCTAAGATAATATAACCAATTTTATATTTTAAACTTCATGCTCTGGGAATTAATTATTGGTTTGGTATCAATTGCCAGATAAGAGCTAGTTTAAAAGTTACGTCAGGAATACAGAAGTAGGCAGTAAGAATACAGCAGATGATGGTGTGTGTGGGAGTGCTGAGGGCCTAGTGCGGACACACACACACACACACACACACACACACACACCTTATGCTAATACATTGCCACATAAAGTATGGTAAATTATGTAAGTTAGAGAGGAAACTTGGCTGCCGCTGGGGACTTGACTCATAGATTAATTTAAACTTGCACTTGTACTTTCATTTTAGTCATAATTATTTACGTGCCTGTGATTTCTACTCATGTGAATATAATCGTCTGGAGTTAACTTTGATGTAAGTTAAGACGACACTGTTTAAGAAACTAGTCACTCTGCACACTACTTAAAATTTAGTGTCTGTAGTTGTTATTTAGCTTAGTAAAATTGTCACATAGAATTTAGGCTGTGATATGATAAACCAATATCAAAATATCAATGATACTATATCAAACACAATGAAGCAACAGTCTGTATAATCATATAATATTATAAGTCATCAAGTTTATAGCTATACATCTTTCACATAATAATTCTTATATGCAGGTTGTTAATTTCTCTTCATACTTTCTCCCAGTTATAAAATTAATCATGTGCTGCACTTGTACGAAAATTACACGAACAATAACTTATGTCATTATTATTTAAAGTCAATATGCACGAAAGGGTATTTAATTATCAAGTCGGTGGTTCTTTCTCAAAATTCAAATCAATGATCGTTTCAAGGCAGGCACAAAAATTGGCAATGGAGAAATTTGTGCATAAAAATTCATGCTATAAAAATTCAACAATTTGCGATTTCTCTGAGCAGCAAATAATTTTACTGACCTCAGAATCATCCCGTTCAGTTCCCATGACGACTAAAGGTTCGCTCAGGGATATCATGCAGCTTTAATCCAGAGAGGGAAAGTCTTTGTTAAGGACCCCGTGTATTTGTGGGTGAAATGGAGGCTACTGATTCTTCCTGACTGCCACGAAACAAACTCTCCTTCAGTGTGGGTGCTGTGGTTTAGTGTCAATGTTTGGAGAGCTAAGTAACCCTTATAAATGATCTGGCTATAACACAAGCTGCTTCAGTATGGGGCCGGCGTTGATGTTGGCGATCTGAGTACAAAGAATCCCCCCCAATTCCAAAATTTATCACAAACGAACTAAAGTAAACTGAGGCAACATGATATCCAGACACACCTTAAGTGAATCAGTGCCTCGGTGGCCTTTTAAATCAGACCACAGGAGCCCTAAGAGGATCAGGAATTTGTACGCGAATAGAAAGCGACTGATTCCACCACACAATGCCACAAAACAGAACATATACAGAGGGAGTTTGCTGGGTGATATATATTGGAGGAATCACTAGTATTCAATTCATTCACAATAAATGGCCCCCCCTTATGCTTGAGAACCACCGAATCGGATCAATACGGGGCAAGTAAGTGTGAGGCGGCAGGCAATTCAGCGGACCACACACACACACACACACACTCACACACACATACCACCACGTAGCTCACCGGGACACCTAGACAACTGCATCGGTAACACAACTAACGAGACATGCACACACATATCAACACATTACACACACCTACCAAGACACACGCACTACTAACCTTCGTCTGTTGTGTTGTGGAAGAGACTGCCTCGACACACGCCCACCTCCAGAGCTTATCCTCCTCTGGGCTGCAGTTACCAGACGTCAGCGGCGAGCCATCCCTCAGGTACACGTGTAATAGTCACGCTGCTTTAAACACCTCGTTGTCATGGTGCATAGGAAGGTGAACACAAAAAAACGTACTTATTGGGGCAGAACGATGACTTGTATTATTCCATATAATAAGTAATCGATTAAATATATATTCTGTACAAAGACCAGACACTCGCATTCCTTAAGGTAGTGAGTGTGCAACAGGTTGTATGGAGCATCACAAAGTCTACTTTAACTATATGCAGGTTGAACGGATTTTTTTTGTCTGACCCATTGAGGCTCAGGCATTCGGTGAGGCCCTTACCGACACAAACGCCCAATAGAATTTAGCGACAGAGGAACCACGATTCACCTTCATTCTTAACCGAATATGTTTAAGTACATCCATTCCTAACCAACATGATCTTTGACCTGGATCCACCAAAACCGATTCCATCATTTGTTTCGTGATGATCAACCTGCGAAGTTGATTACAATCCCTCGGTAACTATAGGAATTTACAATGGTAACAAATAAATAAACAAAAACATTTAAAGAGGCGTGATGTGACGAGAAATGGTGCGTCAACAAATATTACCTGATACAGAAATAATAATTGGGAGTATTATATTTCTGCAGAAACAAACTTATCAGGAAGTGTAATATCATATTCAATATTTCCTTTCATTTTTGAAGGCCTTAAGGGGAGACTCTCGCTGGTAATTGAAAGGTTAATGATTCCTTCAAACAATAACAACAAAACAATTTCTTTACTGGTATCCTGTGGAGATCTGTTTTCTGGCATAGTTTGGAGGAATCTGTAGCCCTCCTGTTCCACCATAAGAAGTTGGTTCCTTAATTAAGTGGTAAGACGACTCCATGAAATGTTCAGGACGTTGCCGACTGACACAGTAATTCTATTTATATTGTCAGCTTGTATGTCTTTCAACTTGTGTGTAAATACTGAACACTTCTATAAGTATTTTCTGGAACTTAAGTGTTGGGCAAGGGAACGATCCTTCTCATGAAAAAAGATGTAGCAATGTTGCCATCAATGTACAAAAAAAAAAAAAAAAAAAAAAAAAAAAAATCTCGTTTGCTGGATAATTTTATTTTTATTTTAGGATTAAATCTCATCACCTTTGCTCCATGATAAATATAAGGAAATTCGATGAAGCTGAAGGCTGTATGTAAGAATATCGATGATGTTGACGATGGCTTGGTACCTGTACGATGACTCCATAAAAACAAAACAAAACCATCGTACCGGTACCAGGCCATCGTAAACACCATGGATATTCTTGGGTACGTCCCTGAGTCACGTATCCTTGATAGTGTTTATCTGGTAAATTAAAAGTTTGAAAAATGGATTATCAACTTAACAAAATTTTTACTCTCAATTAACAAATATCAATCAGACCTACAGTATGTGTTTTGTCGAAGTTTTTGTTTGCACGAGGTTACGAAAGAGTGAACTAACACAAACATTGTATGAACGAACAAAACGTCCCTTTGAGTTGAACAATTACGTGGTAGTAAAGAAAAAAGAAAAAGAAAATATTAGAAAATGAAGGTCAAGTATATATTGGATAATAAGAGCGTTATTGCATCATTTATATACATATACCGAAAAATGAATTAACAGTATTATTCAAGCATTAATAAATACCTACATATGCAGTATTACAACCACTCACAATAATAAAAATCTGTTGTGAGTATGATGGAGTGAAAGTGGGAGATGGAGTCAAGTGTTGGTGTTGTTACCTGGGGAGAATCCTGTAAAACTGGTCCTAGTCATGGTATCAAGGCCAAGGTGATGTGTGTGTAACAAGTGAATTATGTAGGGGAGATGTAATGTATGTTGTAGCTGCATGGAGATTTAATGCTTTATGTATGGGAAAATGGATGTATAGTTTATGCGTATGTATAGGTAGTGTATGTGTAGATGTGTGTGTACAGGAATATTGTATGTATAGATTATGCATTCGTATGTATGGATGCGTATGTATAGTAATAAATATGTAAATGAATATGTATGTATACCGGGAGATGTGCGTATAATACATATTCAATAAATTGGACTGTTAACATTAAATAGAAGTATCTTAAAATTCTGCTGGTATCATGCAACTCACGACAATCAGTGTGAATGAAGTCTAATAGAAATGTCTTAATTGTTTGCTGGTAATCTTAGTAATATAATTAGTTACCATAGAAATCAGGGCAATCAATGAGTGAAGTTTAATAAAAAAATATCTTAAATTTCTGCTCTTAAATCTAGCACTATAAAGTTTACTGTCATAGAAATAAAGATAATCAGTGAATTAAGTTTGATAGGAGTGTCTTAAATTTCTGCTGATAAATCTAGTAATATAAAGTTTGTTGTCATAGAAGCACGACAAATCAGTTTACGGAAGAACGTGGTGGGTGAAGCGAACTGCCTCAGGTGACTGGAATATAATGATAACATACTACTGCCCCAGGAGAGTGAAATGAGGAAGGAGACACGCAATACACACCTGCCCGCACCCACACACACAGGCACGCGCGCACACACACACACACAGACAAGCACATAATTATACACTAACGTAACAACAAAAATGTCTCTGTTATTTCTCCTATATCTTTAAGCATGAGGAATAATTGTGAGACTAGGCCTACCTCCTCCGTGCTTGCCGTCCCATCACTCTATCACCTTCTGTCCCATGCACCCTCGTCATACGGAACTAGCAGGTTCTTCCACTCCTTGTGTCGCCTTCTTTTATCCTCAATCATTCAATCAAGCTGATATACATGTAATCCGACAGATTATGAATTGGGTATTGGATAAAGGATATGATAATGTCACTTTCTCATTTTTATTTTAGCCAATACATAATAAGCTTTACAGGGATGAAGTGCCCCGTTATTCTAATGTCTACTCTTATAATTCCCTTTGTGAAGCTTTGTATCGACCTTTACAATAAGCTAACAATCTATGGACGACACTTTACCTATTACAAAATTAAATTGCCGTGTAATACTCTATTCACTGTCTTTCTCTGTTCCTAATATAGCAGAACATCAACATAAGTCGACCGATCAATGCGTGTTATCACTAAGGATTATATTCTATGCTTTGACGACCATTACATAGTCAATAGTGAAGTTGAACAGGTAACGTAGGTGTTGTATAGCCTCTTGTTTGTGTTCGGGTCAAGCCCTCATGGGTTGCCTATTTGACTTATTGATAGAAACTAGTCATTGTACATATATTATCAATCAATAGCCATTAACATTATTAATTCAAGTTATACAACCTAATTAATCAGTCTAGATATCGAACCCAAGGCCAGCGTATGTGATGAAAGAGACACATTCCTCGCGTTGTAGTAAAATTCAAGTGTTTTGTGTCTTTAATTAAGTGTGGCCTGGTCTGGTCACTAGTGGGTAGTTTCTTGGGTGTAAAATTGCTAACCTAGGATGCAACTCCCGGGCGAGGTTATTTGCTCATAATTATTCACACGGATATATGTAATTATCTGGAGTCCTGTCATAATTCTGTAGGGGACGAGAAGCATTCACGATACAGGCAACATACTGTATATACAAAACCGAAATCCACTAAAATCATTAAGAGAAAAAATTCTGTCCGCACTGGCTTACAATGGGTTTACCAAAAGTGTGTGCGGGTGAAGTGATGGTGTGTGTTAGTGTTGGTGTTGGTGTATATTTGACTTCCAGTGTTAGAACTCTCCATTAATTTCCCTCAAAATACGAGATACTACTTTTGGTTGGCCACCTGCTTTTCACACATGACGTTGGTAGTTCAGGGTGGACCATTTTGTATACTGTATTGACCTGGGTGTTCAGCCGATTTCAATATTTCATGGATAGAAATCGTCAATTATTGTGTTAATGAATGTTGCTAAGAGAGTCCCAACACATGCATGATATGTAGTGATTTATGTAACATTTACGTGTAAATAATAGTTTAAATAACAGTGTATGTAAGAGTTTACGGTCCATGTAAGTAATACATGGAATTTTTTGGGGAAGTTTTGATTTTGGATACACACTACCTCTATCAAGAATTAAACACCAAGAATTTTTTAGTAGGACGAGAATATCCAAAGTATATATATGATGACAAACAAAATCAATGTAGCTGCCAGTACGACTCTGCTGGCCTTCAGGAGACTCTCAGCTCGGGTAGCACTGGTCCAGGTGCACGTGTTGGTTGGCAGACAAGTGGGACACGAGCCGACGATGTAACTCGGAGATCTCCAATGGCTGCGTAGTCTTGATTGCAGTCCCTTGATATGGGTGTCTAGTGGACCTGTTCCCAATGGTCCAGTGTTGGAAGTGAAGGCAGTCTTTGGTCCAGGTGGGTAACGAATTGGTGGTTCATTAGTGAAGGCAGTCTTTGGTTTAATGGTGAAGAGTGTCTTTTGTCCTGATGATGGTTTAGTGTTGGAGTCAGTCTGTGGGTTGGTGCTGTGAGATACCTTTGGTTCGATGGTGAATGTGGCGAGGTGTACACAGATGATCAGAGTAAGGAAAGTGATGCTGAACACAAACCACACATCTATGAGCTTGAGGTAGGCTGTGCTGGGGAGGGAGCCGCTGGTCTCCGTGTATAGGGAGATAAACACCAACAGGGTTGTAAGGCTCATCGTTCCTCGCTCATTGTAATATTCAATTGGTAGCAATAGTGTTCCATACCTGAAGAGGAGAGATGTGAAGGTGTGTTACCGAGGTCCAATTTATATCAGTTTCACGGTCAGGGAATGAGCCAATGACAGCTTGCTATCAAACTAGACTATGAGTGGAGCACACCACTTTAAACTACAACATATTTTCTCTTTTCGAAATAGGCTACCCAGAGTAGGAATTGTTCTGACTTACTGATGTTGAATGGTTTGAATATTGGCTCACTCTCTGGTGTCAAACTTACTACCACAATTGCACATACATAATTATGCACGATTTCACATTACGGTACAAGACATGTGCGATTTCAGATTATAATATGGCAGAAATTGTCCCACAATTCAGGGATGCAAGTCTTATGACAAACATTGGTTTCCAGTTACAACACTTACTCATTAGAGGTCAAGTCAAGTATTACCCACCCTAAGATGAGAAGCAGAGAAGTAGGGAGAAACTTGGTGAAGAAGTGATGCTCGTAGCGCCGCTTGAGTTTCAATTGGACCGAGAGCATGTTGGTGCGAGAATCCGGATGCTTAAGTCTGCACTCCTCTACGTGGTACTCCTCCAGCACCTTGGGACACTCGATCACTCGAGAGGACTTGTTCACCAGCAGTCCGTCCTCACCAACGTTGGACACCTGCCCTCAGTCATATTTGTGTATAGGCAAAATGGGAAGGAAAGTAGATTAATATGGTATATTATGCGGAACAAGTTATTAATTTCTCACTTTTATTTCCGTGGATCAGATAGTATTCTCACTTTACTTTCATGAATGAGATACCTATTAGCTTAAGAAATGAATAAAGCATTGTTCACCTTTATATCGATATGGCAGTTCTGGGTATCCCAAGGGTACCAGTGCAATTGGAAGTGACAGTTGATGGTGGACGAGACGGTCAGAGTTTGTACCAAAGGGTTTACCAAGCCGTCATAGTGGTAACCTGTAAGTACCAGAAATATATAAGTTGTTTTTTTATTATTATTTTTTGTGAATAAGGGACTATCATTTCCATTACATTTTAACACACCAATCAGCATGCATTCTTAGGGAGTCTGCTTCGTGATATAATTTGGAGGAATCAGTTGTTCTGACTCGTCAATACAAAATAATTCCTCTCCTCTATGCCTTGGACTTGGAGTACACTATACTCTGTTCAAAACTTGTTCCATTTTCCTCTATCTATCTGTCTCTATTTCTATTTATATCTTTATATCTATATCTATCTCTATCTATATCTTTCTATCTATCTCTATCTGTCTCTATTTCTATCTATCTCTTATCTATCTATGTATTTATCTATCTATTTCTATCTATCTAAGCATAAGAAGCCAGCGGAACACAAGTTTTGAACAGACTATAGCTTTAAGGGAAGGTTCTCTTGTTGGTAATTTTGAAGATCTCTGATTCCTCCAAACTATGTTAGGAAACAGACGACCTGAATGTTACTAATAGCGAATGTGTTTCCTGGCATATTTTGGAGGAATCAGAAGTACTCCAATTTACCCTTTAACCTTTCCATTATGTTCTACGTATGTTGTTATACCTTATATTATGTGAGAAATACTTTAAGGGTTCTGGCGCCCCTTTGGACCCAGGTCGACCACTTTCTTCTTCTTCTCCTCACCTTCACTCATTTCTATATCTTTCGTGCTTGTGGTCCCTCCTATCCATTTCCTTCTCCCTTTTGACTACAAGATCTTTCTGGCTTAGCACACACACACTGACCTTCTGATGTGAGCTTCCTTGGTCCTATCGCTATCACCTCCAACCTGCTATCCGCCTCAGAGTGAAACTGGGTACTGCCGCCCACCGTCACACTGGGAGTCCACACCTGACACAGAGAGAGAGAGAGAGAGAGAGAGAGAGAGAGAGAGAGAGGGTTGGTTATGTGGTTAGTTGGATAGTTCGATGGTTGGGTGGTTAGTAAGTAGTTAGTTAGATAGTTGGTTGGTTGGTGGGTTATTTGAATGATTAGTTAGTGGATTGGTTGGTTGGTGGGTTGATTTGATATTTGGTTGATTTGATATTTGGTTGATGAGTTGGTTGGCTGGTTGGTTAGTTGGATTGGTTAATTGGTTGGTTGGTAAGTTATATGATCAGTTGAAGAGTGGGTTGATTGGGTCGATTCAAATCATCACCAACAGGGGATGTAGAATGGCTTTTGTTTGAAGAGGAGGGCTATAGTGATTCCTCCAATTAATGCCACAAAACACAACACCTCAGTATGCGAGTGGGAGATCTGCTTTATCACGGTTTATGAGGACTCCACTAGAGACCCTATATGGAGAGACTGGACACCTAAATTTTGTGCTGCTCGCTGATTGGCTGAATATATAGGCCGCCATGTTTGATACTGTTGTCTTCAGTGTTGCCAGGTCTGTTTGGCAGTGCTAGACGAAATTTCCCTATAACTTCAACATCAGAATTTCCCTTTTTACCTCAATTATTCCCTGTTTACTCTGATACCCTGTTTACTCTTTGGTATTTCGTCTGATAGAAAATTCCCTGTTTACTCTTGAACAATCTTTAATTATAATTTCCATGTGTGGACTTCAATACTCCCTAAAACAGAAATTTCCCTGCACCTGGCAACACTGATCGTCTTTCAGTCAACCGCCTTGGTTTAGTAGCGTCGTCTGGCAACTCGTCACGTCCTATTATGTGCTTTAAATAACGCATACATGACGTATAATAGTATTTATAACTTCAGGGATCTTATAGAATTAAAAAATATATATCTGTATATGGAAAGAATGCAACTTTCGTCAATATTTTGCCCACGAATGTCAACAATAGATTACTAACTGGTAGTATCTGGCATCTTACATTTTTCCTATACAAACTTGAGAGGTATCGCGGAAAACTAGATAAAAAAACACAAAGATGGCGGTGTCCAGTCTCTCTATATAGGGTCTCTAGACTCCACGACACCCACAACCAACAACCCCTTCTATGACGAGTATAAGAATTGCTACTCGTATTATCACTATTGTTTAACCAGTAAAGGTTTTTATTCAAAGTCACCCAACAACATTAAGGAGGTATCACTGGTTAGCGATTTGGAGAACTATACTGTTATCTTCAAACCTTACTATAAAACCCATAACACTGGCATAGTTTGAGAATTAAGTAACCCTGAAAACCCTCCGTGGTGTATTCCTTTGATCTGTGAATGAATGAGGTCATGTCATATATTTCGGTCTTAGTATTTAGATATAATAGTAGAATATAACATAAGTTATTGGCATTAAACTAATATTTCTGCTGAACTATATTAGACAGATGGTGCGGGTTATGGTAACTTGTTTTTATTATATACGGTATAGCTTTCAGTTGAAGGAAATGAAGCTGTGTCAGCCTCTTCATTTATATAATAATTTGATTTGCATTTGCTATATGGTTATTCAGCAGATCCACATCGCTTGCAAAAACAGAAAAGGAGGATATAGTTTTAGTCGCCATTTACGGCACTGAGAAAATGCGGGAGAGATATTATATCCATGTAGTTTTTGGCATATTCTGGCATTGTGGCAATAAAAACAAGCAAGTAAATAAAATACAACCACCAGCCTCAAGATTATCGTGATTGACAATGGCTGACTCAGATTCACCCTCCTGCCTCAGTATATTGTTCACAACTTACGTTCTTCTGCGAGTTAGTTACAACCTCCTTCGATATCCCAGGCAGCAGATGAGCGAACGTCACTTGTGGGTCGCTCCAGGAAAGTTTAATCTCGAGATGAGCTAGGAAGGTCATGCTTAGAATGTCAAATGTAGTTAATTTCAACAACGATATTTCGGCGTAGAGTGGCAGAGGAATTGCAGGAAGTATGTCCTCAAGGTAATCTGAGGGTAACAGGGCTGTGGCACATCCGACCTCGTCTGATCTGTCGTGACATTCAGTCACTCTGTTGCACAATTTATCCAGGTCAATACATGAACCATCAGAACATGGAAACTCTTTGTATGAGCACCTGCTGAGGGAGAGAGGGATAGATAATGGTTGAGATTCATCATCATCTTTGAATATCCAGTCATGACGTCCGATTGGTGGAATTACTGAAGAGACGCAGGCCACCTGGTTCATAACTGATCCACCTAGACACCAGCGGGAACTGTTAAAGTGTTTCTTTATATGAAACTGTTGGAGTCCATGGAAGTAGACGCCGCTGACGTGGTCTGAGGCCAACACAAAATTCAAGTCCTCCCCATCGTTTACAGTACCGGCTAATTCTCTTGTTAATCCTCGTAGACTGAACACGGCCGTTTTATTTCGTTTTTTTGCTGCATAACAGATTTTATTCACGGTAGTGCAGGTAAACCAGAACTCAGAATCACTGTGTAAAACATAACCTTGGCATTTTCCTTGGCTAGATATTATTTTTGAATTTACGTAGGGGATAATTTTTCCATTAAAATCAGTGACTATATCATTTGCATCATCATATGTTATACCCAACCAGGCACCATAACCTGTCCTGATTTGTAATTGACAAGCTGAAATGTTGTTCTTCAAAAGCCTTGTTAGTGTTTTAAAATCTTCGTCGTTTTCCAGAACACAGAGGTCTAAATCAAACTTATCTAAAAAAACGGAGGCATCTGATGGACATCGCCTGTCTGTGAATACAAAAATATTGTTTTTGTTGCCGTTAATTGCACCACAGGGTCCGTCCTGGTGAGACGATATGGCGCCTGTGTTATTGTACACGAACCAATCCACACTGTTCCAAGAAAAAAGCGGAAGGACGTCAGGTAGATCGCAGGCGCCCCAGTCATGAAGTGCCCGTGCTCCCAGGTCCTCCTGCCACAGGGTGAGTCCAGTCACCTCCCCCAAAAAGGACTGATCCTTGGTGTATCCTTCATCAAGTCCGTCCTGATCTTGACCCAGGATCAGGATGCCGGTGAGAGGGAGAGGTGATGTTGTGTTGACGCTGTGTACTGCGTCGCCGTCCACCCATACCTCCAGAGTGAGTTTTCTCTTCACCAGACAGATGGTGTGCCAGTCCAGAGGAAGGAAGGGAGAATCCGAGAGAGGAATAGATATTTTGTGTTCCACGTAAACAATACGCAGGTAGTTACCGGTAGGATTTACTCCTGCAAAAGAAACGCGTGCAAATATTAGAAATCGTATACAAACTTGAGAAACAATAACTCTTCTATCATGTACATTAAAGTATAATAATATTTCTCCCTGACTCCATACTTTGTCACGTATTTATTGCGGTCCAAGTATGCGAACTCACCCTATGCTGCAACGCATCTGTGCCCCACTGTGTATATGACTGTATATATGATTGAATAAAAGTCATAAAAGAAGCAAATTGAAATAGGTCGTAAATCAGATTGTAACAAGGATTGCAGAAGGTTGAACAGAACATTGTCACTAAAATTTATTTCGTAAATCACTGACGGTGAAAAAAGAATGCATTTGAGTCAGAAATTGAAGTCATTGGTTACCAACTCTAACGCCAGTCACGTAACTATTAGAACTACTAGCTGGCAACTTGCTGATCATCCACTGACACATATGACTTTTAAGTAACTTTACTGTTGCATGCAAACCATTCCTGAACCCAGACAAACTTAAATAATTCG
The DNA here is from genome assembly GCA_034508575.1 of Petrolisthes manimaculis. Taxonomy (NCBI): domain Eukaryota; kingdom Metazoa; phylum Arthropoda; class Malacostraca; order Decapoda; family Porcellanidae; genus Petrolisthes; species Petrolisthes manimaculis. Next base: position 364,537 of record JAWZYT010000466.1, read on the forward strand.
TTTAATCTACATCTGCACATGCATGCTACATTTAAGGGGATGGTATACTTTTGGTAGATTGGAGTGCCTTGATTCCTCCAAAGTATGTCAGGAAACGGAACCAAATGGACAAATATAATGATGTCTTGTTGCTTGGAATAGTTTGGATGAGCCAGTTGCTCCATATTTACCAGCAGTGTACTACCTCCTTAAATAGGATACAATATTGTGAAACTCACTGAATCTGATAGCATCAAAAAGTTGGTTTGGGAGATCATAGCTAAGCAGTGTCCCGACGGATAGGTAAGCCTCCACCTTAAACCAAACACAGAGGGTGAAGGTGTCAAGGGTGAAGGGCTTCTTGGGTTCCAGTGCCTTCGATAGGTTCAGCATCAGCCGGGTGGTATCATCACCTTCACCCTGCCCTGGCCACAGCTTGTACACCACCCAGTCTGACCAGAGACAAATGTAATGAGGTCTCTGGTATAAGGAAATAGAACAGTAAGGTGTGAAGGTGTGTGTGTGTGTTGCTTAACCCTTAAGTGTTTGGTGAATACAATGCAAATCAAGTCAATTATAAAAAAATAATATGATAAGTAGCTAATTATTTACATTCACTGAACAATGAAATTTGTTCAAAACATGAGTTTCAGGTCTATCAGACGAAGAGAATAAACAGATGAAAGTGTGCCACAAAGTTGTTTTTAGCCCCCATAGCCAACAAATTCCTTTATAATCCTTTGAACACTATGATATTACATGTCAGAGGGAAGCACTCCTGTCTAGGAAGATAGTTTAACTCGTAAACGAATGCTTATACTAAGCATTAACCAACGCCAAGCGAGTTTATGATAGTAAGAGTGACCGTTATTAAAAAAATAAGGTTATAATCTCCTTTATGCGAATTGGAGCCTATTTAGCCTCACAAGTAATGCTGGAAAACATCTCCCATTACTCATAATGTGAAGTAGCTTGTCTCCATTCATTATTTGTGAGACTCATCAGCCCTCCAAAACACCCACAACATCCCACTCCAATATACTAATACTCAGTTTTATTATAACTCACCATGGGTTTGTTTACTTCCGACGTCACTCGAAGAAACTCCCCCCAGGCATGATAGGACACAGAAGGTGAAGAAGACCAGACACGGTGCCACCCACTCCCCCTTCATCCCTTCCCACCAGGTACCTCTTCTTGACACACACTGTAGAGAAACATGGAAAAGTAGTAATGAACCCTTCCACAACAAGAGTATTCACAGAACCTCCACCATGGATGAGTCTACCCCCCTACCCCCGCAAAAAGAAGAATAATAATAATAATAATAATAATAATAATAATAATAATAATAATAATGCTATAAGATGAATGAAAGTTTGCCGCTGGTCCTTCATGAATATTTCTATCTCATTAGTTATATTATCGGTTTGTTTGTTGGATGGCAGGATTACGCAAGGAATTATTATGTGTGGCTTCTTATGATTCTCTATAGCCAAATGGTGGACCTCGTAACTAACTAGTAGTATTAAGTTATTTGTTTCATGGGAGACCTCTGAATCTGGATGTAATTCTAGGATTGTTTTATTTTACAGTCTTTACAGTACAGTGTTAAAACTTGAATGAAATATCCGTGGGTTTTACTTTTAAACATTTTAAAATCATTTTATGGTGGATCGTCCAATGTTTAATTCTAGCAGAGGTTTACAGTTTTAAAACTCTTGTTAAGGTTGTGTTGGATGTCTACGAATAGCGCCACCAATATTTCATCGTCCTCATTTATACAAATACAGTGTACTGTATAATTTAAGTAAAAGAATATATCCAAATCCTGAACTCTCCCAGAATTAATTACTTGTTACTATATAGACACGAGCCTCTCCTTAACTTTAACATGTTTAGTTGTGTGTTTTTTTCGAGTAACGTGTTAGTACCATCTGGGACGTCAATAATCCTATTATCAGTCAACATTACCTAATCGCTCACTACACACGGCGGTGGGAGTTCATAAAATATTTGCTGAGGTAGATAATTGGACTCCCCTAAGTGTATACAAAGTGTAGTGTGCTCTTGTTTAATAGAGCTTGGTTCAAGGATGCGGACACTTATTGTGAATAAAATAGAATATATGAAGGTTGTATTTGTTGCTTAGGAAAAAACATTCAATTTTTATCATTATCAACAAGCCTCTACTTTGTCCACAGGTTAAGTCAATTCATAATAGTGGTTTTTTTTTAGGGGGGGGGGGGGGAGACTGAGTTGTTGGCCTAATTTAGTACCCAGCAACTCGAGGCTTATCAAGACATAAGGTGATTGGCCACTAAGTCAACCTGTGCAATTACTCAAGTCAAAAGTGATCGCTTCACATTAAGGACCCTGTGATCATGTATGAAAATTGGGGGCTTCTGATTCCTCCTGACTATGCCACGAAACAAGCTCCTTCCATATAGGTGGTGTTTCGTGGCCATATTTGAAGGACTCGTTTACCTCCAATTTTCTTGACTACAACACAGGGTCCCTTAAGGAACGTTATCTTCCGCTGTTGTCAGAAAGAGTAAGCCTCGTATTAATAATATGTTTATTTAAATAAAGGGGTATTATACTTTCGGCACAAATGAGGTTGCCGGCCACAATAATATATGCTGAGACACAGAGTAAAATAAAGTCAGGAAATAGAAACCCATTTCTTGGAATTATTTAGACTTTTAGAGGAACCAATTTCCTCTACATCACAACGTATGTGGACAACACCTTTAGGGTTTGGGCGTCCAGCCAATTAATTTACTCTCTTTAGCCGTTTCTGGTGTTTTAAGCATATATTCTGTCATTACTCCACAAATAATAGATTAATTTTAGTGAAACAGATAGCCTATTAAATTTATTCCTAAATCGTGGATAAACATATGGAACAGGTTTAAGATGATAGTATACTTTTGATATGAAGATTAATTCCTCCAACGTATGCCAGGAAACTGGACCTGATGGAGAACTACAGTTGTTTCCTGTTACTTGGAATACTTTAGAGGAATCAGTTGCTCCAGATTTACCAGCAGTGTACTACCCTCTTCAGAACTATCCTTAGAAATTGAAAATATTTTTAATACAACCTACAGCCAGACTGGATCCGTCTTTATATAGTAGATATTTTTTAGAATTGTAAAATATCTTGTGACAGTGTGAGTCAGTGATTTTCTAAAATTCTAACACAAACTAATTCATGAGTTTGGATGTTTCCTGCCAACAGAGATTTGCAATGTTCTAATAAAAAGTACACATTTCAAATATTAATTTCAGTTGCTACAAAATATTTCCCTCTTACGTATGTCTAATGACGAGAATGTTCATAAAACCCAACGTGCACACATGAACCCTTGGACCCTTGGATATAATGTGTCTATAAGTAACTCCTCTTACCTAAAATAAAATAGCTGTTGTTGTTTAAGTGTTTGTCTCACGGGCAGATCTTCCTTACGTCCTCTAGGGGGTCAATGTAAGGATTTTTCTGTCCTCTAGAATGTTTGCCGAGAATCAGATTGCCTGTGAATCTAAACGGAGCAAGTTGGACTGAAAAATGGAGAATGAAGGACGGATTAGTGCTAGTGTGATACCTGCTTCAGGGCCCATACACTACTGATGATGGTGGGTGTTGCTACTCCCACACCCTCTCTCGTTATTCAGCTCTGGTTCGATAATCATCGCAGCTTTATGCCTGCATCTTCTTCGACACCAATTGTTAATTCAGTGTAGTTGTCAGTCCAGTTAAGTCTCCAAGTCTCCTTGTCAGCTAGCTTTTAATCCGGTGTACTCTTATTTCTATTCTTTCCAGCAAACTCTATAGCATTTTGCCACTGCTACACTATATGCCCTTGTTAGCCGAACTATCCCTGAGTACTTGTTTTATCCCTTGCGTAACCTGGACTCATCTGTGTTGTGTAATGGTTGGTGTTTGGCTTGTGTCATCCTATAACACTATTCTGATTAATCAGTTAGAGGAGAGGCAGCCCTGCGGTTAGCAAACTGGGTCATTAATCCATTAATCGTGAGGTCAAAGTCATCAGTAGAAGGCATAGTAAAAATATATGTTGCTTCAGTAAAATTTCAATGATAATGAATTAAACCGTCAAACTTATTGTACAGTATATCCCTAATTGTACTGGAGCTCGGTAATGTAGGTTCTAATATTATTATGGTCACGATGGGGTACTGTGATGCGTCTTTCAAAGGCATAACAAACTTGAGGACCCTGTGATCGTGTTTGAAAGTTGGAGGCTTCATGATTCCTCCTGACCATGCCACGAAACAAGCTCCTTCCCTATAGGTGGTGTTTAGTAGCAATAGTTGAAGGACTTATTTACCTCCAATTTTCTGACTACATCACAGGGTCCTTATGTTAATTATTTCAAATGGAATAAACCTCATATAATATCAGTCCACGACGGTGCTCAGTCTTATCTTGTTGTTGTTCAGTCTTATCCTATTAATCTTGGTGCTACATTTCTTGAATTACCAAATGAAAGAGCAAATGTTTTGAAAGGTCTTTATTTCTTTTACAACTTTGGGCATAGTTTTTAAATCCTTATGGGTCTCTTTTATATTTGATAATTTAAGAGGTATTTATTCCACCAAGAAATGCTACAAATCAGATTAGATCCCTTAATCATATACACAAAAAGTGATCTGTACGTTCGCATATAATTTCTAGGAACCAGTAGCTCTCCAATTCATCCAAAAACATATGACACGCTCAGTTGATCCTAAAAGTAATCAAGCAAAGCCACAAAACCGAACCCCTTCTCGTGCACTGAAGTACTCTGCTTTTGTGCGCAATATAAAGAAATCTGTAAAAATCACGGAGGTCGTTCTCTGACAAAGCGAAGAAAAAATAGAACTATAGTCGTAATCAAATGATGATGGAAAAGATGCGATATTTATTTTTACTTTTTTTTTTTTTTTACTTTTTTTTTTTTTTTTATTGAGAGCCTAATGGATCAGTTATCTTATTTTCCACGTAATGATAATTCTGGGACTCTTTACAGGCACGACGTCACCGTGACAATACACCATAACTTTAAATACCCCTCGAAGTCTATCAGTCTATGAAAACTTTCACTCTTTTTAGGTATTTAAGTGGATAGTATACTTTTGGTACATTGGAGCGCCTTGATTCCTCCAAAATATGCCAGGAAACAGGACCAGAAGAACAAACATAATGGTGGCCTGTTGCTTGGAAGAGTTTAGGGGACAATGTTGACTGTGTTTATGTGTGTGAGGGGAAGGGAAGAAAGAGTTTTAATTATATTTTTTCATGTTATCGTTGATGTCGGTACTAGTGTCATCATACGACTAGAGGAGTTTATAAATGTTCAAGAGTAGTTCAGTTCCAACGTGGAAAAGATAACATTCCTCTTGACTAGATGAACACACACACACACACACACACACACACACACACACACACACACACACACACACACACACACACACACACACACACACACACACACACACACACACACACTTAGCATGATCATATTACTTTCCTCTCGGCTCAAATGGCACTAATGAAACTGTACACACGTTATATAAAAACGATGTGTGTCAAGTGGGCATGACGTAAACGGACCACAATACTGTCCCAATAAAGAAACTAATCGATTCATCCTGACTTCGCCAAAGAACAGAATAATTATTATCTTCAGTAAAAACTATGATTCATCTGTTCTTTGACACAGTTTGGAGGAAGAAGTACACTCGTGATACATAATTTCTGACCAGGGTGTGAGGAGCAGAAAGCTTTGAATTGCCTAGTATTGCTCATTTCCCCAACCAGGACACCTATAGTGACTGAGTTGGAATGCTTGGTTTGTGTGTGTGTTGCCTGCCGTTCGTCTCTGGTCAGAAATTACGTATCACGAGTGTACCGTAATCTCCAATTTGTCAAGTGTTTGAACCCCAGCACTATCCTATTTCTCTCTCATTGGCAACATCCATTTGATTGCTTATTTTTTTTACGTTGTATAATTATAATCAGTCCAATAGGATTTTGTAGTTGACAGGCTGAAGTGTTGCTCTTCAAAAGCCTTGATCGTGTTTCGGACTCTTTGCCTAAATCAAACTTATCTGTCGCTGTTAGTTTCTGTATTATTTTTTCAGGCTTCATAATATTCACTCATATGGATCATTTTCATTAACTCGATGCAGAACTTTTGATCGTGGATGTACTGTACACACACAATCCAAAATTTGTATCCAGATCTTGTTAAAGTTTAGAATCATTTGACATTCTAGTGAACCAATTACAACGCTTATCCTGTTTTATATTTGTTTGACCTCGCTTAATACTCGATTATCAGGCTATTCAAAGCAAACCTGGATACATATTTTGGATTGCGAGTGTACAATCATCCTCTATCGTTAAAATCGTGGTAGTTTCTCTCAAATAAAATAATCGTTTACTGGTAATCATGATTTATTCAACTTTTCTTCGAAGGGTTGAGGCTGTATTTAACTCCGCCTTCGCATCAATAATATTTCCTTTAGCTCCACAGAATACTGATGGTGAGGTGTGTGTGTGTGTGTGTGTGTAAATATTGGGAGGGGAATTACCAGTGGAGCGGGGAGGGGGGGAGGAGGATAGACAATTGTGTGTAACAGCAGCATACATGTGGGTGTTGCGTCGTCATGATGATCTCCGTGTTTACCAATCTCCGTGTCAAAGAACTGTCGCCAGCACAAGGGTCAAATGGAAGTAACTTGAGATTCCTTTCATCCAGTGAGAGTATAGAGACTTTAATTATTAGTGTATAATTATGTGGCTGAAAGCAGTCATTGTCACGTTGGTAAAACTGCAACTATTATAATGTTGACATAATCTTTAAATTGTTGTGGTTTAGATTATATATTTTCATAGCCTCTTAGTCAATATTTCATTATTCTGCATGTGTAATAAACGATGGGATGAATTAAATTACATAAAGGGACAGATATCAAACGGGTAACTATTGGTAACAATGTTAGACTGAAAATCATTATTCTACCAATTTGTTTAGGAATGAGAGGTTCTACAATTACACGGTTTCTAAAGAGTACTTACTATTGTATCAAGCAGTACAATACATCAACTATATTTATATTCAAAGAGACCTGACAGACATTGGGTATATGGCCACAGGTCTGTTAAAGGTCCTCTGTTGATTGCTTTAAGGACACACGTTTTTTAGTCAGAAAATTGGAGGTTAGGGAGTCCTTCAAATATTGCCACGAAACACCACCTATTTAGAAGGAGCGTGTTACGTGTCATAGTCAGGAGGAATCAGAAGCCACCAGATCTCATACACGATCACATGCAGGGTCCTTAATATAACTGTACCCTAAGTTTACATGGTGTTTTAATAATTCATCATATTGCCAGCTGCGAGGCCATTCCTTATGAACATCCAGTGTGGGCGAATATATTTTTGCAACTGTACATTAAGGTAAAAACTCTTTGTGAGGAAGGCAGAAGGACGCGGTCAGTCACGCTCTGTTGAAGGAAGGGAACACACACACAAACACACGCAGTCAGACACATCTCTCTCTCTCTCTCTCTCTCTCTCTCTCTCTCTCTCTCTCTCTCTCTCTCTCTCTCTCATCCTCAGACCCACCATTCCCAGCCCCGTCCTTATGCGGATCTAGCTATACCTGTGTGTGTGTGTTGGCCTGGCACTGCACCCTCACCATGACAGTCTGGTCTATACTGTGTGCTACTGAGAGCTACTGATATCTCTAAACTTTGCCTAGGAAGAAACTATATGCTTTTTCTTTGTGGGTCATTTGGAGAGCTCTATACTTTCTGATTCCTGTATTGTTTTCCCACAGTACAACCCAAATCAAAACATGCCAACAATTTCCTTCCATAACAAAATAATATCTTGTTGACCAAACCATAAACTATGATGCATGTGATATGTCTACAGGGAATAATTGTGTTTATACATACGTTACTTCACTTTGTACTTACATGTGTTGAGATTCGGTTACCATTAATAATATGGATGATTATATTTCAGATAAATATATATTATGACACACACACACACACACACATACACACACGCACACGCACACACACACGCATATTAACACACACACACACACACACACAGACGTACATCTTCTGAGAACTCCCCTCATCTTGTCACGAGTGTAACCTTTACCCCTCCTGTATTGCGTCCTGTCTGGTTCCTCATTTATTTTTATTTCTTTAAGTTTACTTTTTTTTTTTTTTGGATGATTTGCATCAGGAAATATACAAGCACAGAGTAAGTAATTCGTTTCCACTTTAGTGAATTTCCTCAGGATTCGGCTTTAATTAACAAGTCTAATGTATATGTGAATTGCAGGAAATTCCTCGTTTAACATATGCAAAAAAAAGAAAACATAAACTGTTTACATCAGTACCTATTATACAGCAATATTCCATCATTTGTCTTCCCTCCGCTACAATCAACATGCATTAATAGCAATCATTGTTTTTCCTATACAAAATAAATGACGACTAAACATACCCAGTGTATACGCAACTAAAAGCATCTTAGTCGTTACCAGCCATGCAGGAACTGTGCATGACCCTCTACAATAAGGGGGGAAATGGGAGAATTACTGATTCATCTAAACTTTACCAGAAAACAGGACTTCCTCAAATTAAGGGACTCTGTAATGTAGTCAGAAAATTGGAAGTAAATGAGTCCTTCAAATATCGCCACGAAACACCACCTATATGGAAGGAGCGTGTTTCGAGGCATAGTCAGGAGGAATCAGAAGCCTTCAGTTCCTATATACGATTACAGGGTTCCTTAAGAATAGGGGATCTGTTATGTAGGAACTTGGAAGAATATTCGTAGTATGAGATCTGTTTTGTGTGTAAATTATAGTATGAAATTTGCCGTTTTGTAGGAAGCATAGGAAAGTTTCGTCGACAGGAGACTATTTTCCTTTTAAGAAGTTAATGAGGAATCGATTACAAACTCACGAGAAACAAGACTTAGCACTCCTCGGAAAAGTCTATCCACTTAATGATAAACTGTCCACGAGGATATATTATTATGTTGAGGATTTATAACCTTGTGTTGAAAGAAGGATTATTCTTTACGAAACAAAGAATAATGGAGGAGGTTCCAAATTATTTTCACTGGATATAGTATCACACCATGATTTAATACTCTGAAAAAATACAAAGGAATACAAAAGATATTCAAACAGCAAAAGTACTAGTGGTCCTTGCGATGTATAGTAAAAAGAGGGAGAGGAAAAGGAGGAGAACAAGGGAAAGAGAGAGCGAAGGGAAGGGAAATAGGGAGAAAGGGAAATAGGGAGAAAGGGAGTGAAGGAGCGATGAAGGAATTGGGGGAGATAAGAAGGCAGAGGAGGAAGAAAGAAAGAAATAGTAAGAGGGGGAGGGAGAGAAGGTGGAGGAGGAAGGAAAGAAAAAGAAAGAGAGGGAGGGAAAGAAGGAGGAGGAGGAGGAGGAGGAGGAGGAGGAGGAGAAGGGTGTGTCATGTGGGTGACGTAACAGTATTATCTTCCTCCACAACACTTCCTGGTTTGAGGTGGTGTGTAGCGATTCCTACAAACTATACCCTGAAACAGACTCCCCTCAGTTAAGTGCCGTTTTGTTGCACAGCTTGGGGGAATCACTAATCTCCAATTCCAAAACATCTACATATAGAATCTTTCTGGTCGCTCTAAAATCACATTGATATTCTGTATATTAATTTATTATAAGAGAGGGACAGACAGACAGACAGGCAGGCAGAAAGTGATGATAGGAGAGAGAGAGAGAGAGAGAGAGAGAGAGAGAGAGAGAGAGAGAGAGAGAGAGAGAGAGAGAGATTTAAGAACATAGGATGGATGACGTCAACAGACCACAGCAACCGGATTCTCAGGAGACCTCGTGCACTCATCACTACAATTTATTACGGGTGATGTTTTTGCTGTTAATAATAACATAAAATATTATATTGACAATAACTTATATTCTAAAAACGAAATATACCGAAATTATAATAATTCAATATATTATAATATAAATTTACTTGAGCGTTATGCCTTATGACTGTATGAGTGTGTGTATGTACTTTAATGTGTGTATGTACCTGAATACATGGGTAGGTATATGTGTGCGTGCGTGCTCTGCTGGAGAGAAAACCACTGAATATATTTTCTTCCTTTCTACCCTTGAGACACTTGGAATCCTCAACTGCTTACACAGCAATCAATGACTTCAGTGGCATATTTGCCTCAATGTCACACGGCACTTCCAGGCAAACATTTGGTTAGGTAATGCTTGCACCCTTTGATTACTCTCTACAAATACAGAATATTTACCCTAAAACAGTAGGTTTTCTATTGTATTGATAAATGTTAATGTGACCCTCTGAAGGAAAAAGAGGCAAAAATGTTGGTGAAAAGAAGGCTATTGATTCCTCTACACTGTACAGTCGCGCA
>JAWZYT010000466.1:380000-420000 GCA_034508575.1 Petrolisthes manimaculis
ACTTATCCTTCTCATCTTCAGGGCCTGAATTGCACTGTGCTCTTTTCCAGTGGATCCTCTGGAAACAAGCTGGAGGACTGATAGTTTTTTTTTTTTTTAACCTAGGACAGAGGTTAAGGCTCATTCTTCACTCATCCGACTTGTTACTCAAAGTGGCCACCATTCCACCTTCCTCCACACGACAGAACCAAAAATCAGTTTATATTTATCACTTCAGATATTTTTATTTTTATTAGAACCGTGTCAACTCCAATTGAGACAACACAGTCAATCATAGTGGCTAAATGCGACTCATTCCATCGTTTTGAGATCCCGGGAGTGGAAAGGAATTAATGTGTGTGGCTGTTCATACGGCAGAAATTACTGGCCATGGTCACACTGTCAAGATTAGCACTGGGTGGAACCATACACTGTACTGTCAAAATTTAACCAGATCCAACCTAACCTAATCCAACCCAATCCAATCTAATCTAAATCAATCCCTCCCAACCTTATCTAGTCCAACCCATCCCAACCTAATATAATCCTATCCATCCCAACCCCACCTAATAAAACTCAATCCAACCCCACCTAACATAAGCAAATCTATACCTAGCCTCATTCCTGTCCCCCTGTCGACACGCTGGACGCTACATTTAGAACGGCAGGAAACTGTTCTCGTACAGCTCCCAGATACAGATAAGAATTCCTAAAATAGCGAGCGCTTCCTTTCGGTGGAGAATCCCAGCTCCACCTACAGTATCCCTGCCCTTCCAACTTGTTTGACAGTGTGTGAAGAGAGCTGGTGAGCCGTACAGATACAGTGGAGACTGCGTCACTTGACGAACTGTGTGTATTTTCCTCATTGTTCTTTTATGACTAGTCAGCCAATAATCATGAACTTGTGTAGGCTTGCGGTGATCGTGATGAGTGAGTGGAGTTTCGCAGTGGCTTCATCTTCACCCAGAAACCAACTATCATCACACCCAAAATCACTACCACTCAACCTGACAACAACAGCATCTGGGGTGCAGTACTACGACCTGACTGGAGTAAACGTGCCAGAGGAGGTGGTGCTGGGCCCTGTTAAGGATGACGCCGGGATACACAGTAATATCAGTGTGAGGGGGAGTAAACCTTGTAACGTCCACTCCCTGGTCATCATGGCAAATGTAACCTTGGATGAAAGTATCGTAAAAAACTGTCATCTAAGCAAGATCACTTTCAATGGTAATTATGCTATTCAAGTCTATGTTATATTTATCTTTATGCCAACATCACTTTGAAGGAAAATCTGTCCAATAATTATTTTTTTAAGTAATATGAATTTCATATGCACTTAAGCATTTTCTATGAAAGTTATGATTAAAATTACTCATAGATACACACCTGCAAATACATTACTGACTACTTAATGATGAAAAATGTGTAATTCTTCCTTATCCTCTACACAATATTACTTTTCAAGGTGTGAATATGTTATCAATAACACCTAAAGTTCAAGTCTTGATATCTGGTTCAATGTGCGATTCTATTGGTTAAGTGTACTTTGAAAACACATAGGCCTATACATTTAAACTGCAGGTCCTACTACACCATAGCTAAATTCGGGTCCGTCTACGTGAAATCAGACCTTTCATATCCTTGATTTTCAAATATCATGCTTTCCTATGAATCTGATACATAAAACCCAGGAGTGTTACAATACCATATATTATTATCAAATGCTGCCTGTAATATACCCTCTGTAAATGCCCTCTGTTCCGCAAGATTTATGCCTCTGTTCTGTAAGATTCATGATTCTTCATATCTCTATTGTAATTCAAATATTGGTTAATTGTCAACATGCTGACATCTTTTTATTAACATTGTTTTTCTGACTTACAGGATATTTGAAATGCCAACAGGTAATGACATGGAAGAGAGAAAATGAGAACATTGAGATGGATTATCAAACTGTAATTTGCAAAGATATCGTAAATTTACTTGATGGAGTCCTAACTTATCCGAAGTTTACCAAACTGCTGGATCATCCAAGATATGTACGTATTTCCTGTCTGGCAGGTCAATTACTTCATAACCTCAATTACTGGGATAATTTGAGTATAAAAGACTCATACAATCATGCTATTGTGTTAATAGGATACAACAGGAGTATAAAACACTCATACAATCATGCTATTGTGTTATTAGCATACAACAGGACCATTGCGGAACAGTCCTCCTCACTCCTTCCTTCTTAGCCATCTTTTTTTTTCGTGCTCATCCTTGATTGCATCTTATTCTTGTGCCCATCCTTTTTAATGTATAATATTATTGTGCACATTCTATTCAGTGCATTATACTACAGTGTCTGATTTTCGTAACACCCCCTCCCCATCCAGAATGACATTTTATGCCCCAAAATGTGTGAGTGCTTTTGGAATTTGAACGAACACGACATCACATGGGTAACTATTGACTGTGATAACTCTGGCCTCAACGACTGGAACCTGCCTACACTACCAAACTTCAGATCTAGCCTCACACTCAACAACAACAAGGTAACATATAATATATAGATGAAACAGAACGTGCAATTCATTTTATAGTGCACTGAGGGATCTGAACCTTCTATACTTAGGGAAACTGTAGCTAGGGAATCTAATACTGTGCTTCCTTTGGGTGTGGTGGATAGGTATATGAAAGGAAGTGGTGGGTTGCACGTAATACAGAAGGAGTGTTTTGTGTTTCCTGTGTTAATTATAATTATTGTCTGTAGTTTCTTTCTCTGGTAGTCTATGAACGAGTACCTACTTTTTACTGAGTCATGATGAAACGCAGGGGTGAGCATTGATCCATTTCTTTCTCGCATTAATTTTCTTTATTTTAGTACTTGCTAGTTATTTAATCAATCTTCCTGTTGCCAGATATTTCAACTTAAATACTTGCTGTTATTTTGCGACCGAATTTGCATTCATCTTGGGTGCGTTCCTTTATACACATTCTCTTATTGTGTGTTTTATCGTCTTACATCTAGTAATAAATTATACACTCGTTTATTGTATATGCCTTAAAGTAAAGTGTTTTCCTGTTATACTTATCAGATCCCTTCTTTTATATATCTCCTGACCTAATATTTTGTCTCCCGCCTACGAATACTTCAGATAACATCGATGAAGAAAGTAATAGATCAACTTGAAGACCATAATAATCTGCTGAGTGTGCAGCTGAACCATAACCTCATAACTAGCATCTCTGCCATCCCACCAGGCTCCCTCAAAATGCTCTCCAGCATAGGCCTTCAAAACAACAGACTTACTCAGGTACGGTAACTATAATAAATATGGAGAGCTGAGATTCAGTGGGCACAGAAAGACTTTACCTCATAAAGTATCTCATTGAAACTGAAATCTGAGACAATATTATCCTTTCTCACGTAATTATATTAGGAGAGATATAGTTAAGGCTAAGTGTGTATCATCTCCTAAAGAAAAAATTTCACTCTGAACCCACCGAACGCTGTGCTCGTTACTTGTGCAGACAACTGTAAAGCGACCAGCAAAAGAGCTGTAACCTTTTCTACCAAGTCATGAAACGATCATGGTACCGTATACTTTATAGGCTCAGGAATTATAAAACCTGGGAAATATTAATATCTGTCAACTGGATAATGTATTTTTTTATGCTATATGGGTTTGTTCGATTATTATCCTATATATTATCCCACAGAAAGTGGTAAATTAAGTTACGCCACTTTTGTTGGCGGGTGTATTAATGCAGGGAGCGACATAGCATCTCCCCCCCCCCCCCTTGCCATCAAGACAGCCTTACGAACCTGATCATTTTTACAGCTGGACCCGATGGTGATAGAGTCTTTGTTTAGGAGGAAAGGACTGGAACTGGACCTAGACGGCAATTCACTGAGCTGCGGTTGTCACTTGTACCATGTCAATGTGAGTTCCCATTATTAACCTAACACACACAGCTGACGTGATAGCATGGAGAAATTAATAACCTTTTATATCACCTTTAACATATTAGTTGTGCATAATTATATATTGTTGGCTCTATAAACCCGACAATATTCATGGCATACAATGACATACTAACTCGTTGGGCCTTGCTTGCAGCGCCTGTACCTCACCTATTGTAGTGACATTGGAGAGAACCCGTGCATCAGTAAATACATGCACTCCAGATGTATCAGTGAATCCGACAATGTATGTATATTTCCTCTCTTAGTACAGGGCCACCGTATTCTCTGCTGTTGTGTGCGTAGTGCAAAACAAGAACATTTCTTTTGAGAAGTAAACCATCAAAATACAAAGACCACTTTTTGTCACTAACTTAAGGTACGGTAATCTTTGCCAAAAAATGTGTAGTAACATTAACCTGAATTGTTTCAGAAACAGATACCAATTTATGAGATGAACAACTTGGAGGGGTGTAAACAAGAGCAGATAGGCATCGTTATCAACTACTGGATCTTGGTTGCTGTTATATTGGGCTTCTTAAATATCATCGCCGTTGGGTTAATAATAGATATTATCCTCATCCTCTCCGACTACAAAGGCACAAAGAATACAAGGAGACCTATGCTGGATTACATAGTAGGTTGGATCAGCCCCTCGTTCAAGTCCCTGTCTGGGAAGGAAAAGAATGAGAATGAAAAAGGAAAACTGGAGAATGTCATGAGCTATCTGAGGGATACGTCGGCCATGCGTCCCACAAGACAACGCGGTTCTACCAAGCGGTTGTCAACTTATCCAGGGTTTTATGACTAAAGTTAAGCTGTCAAAACCAATAATAATCTCTCTCTCTCTCTCTCTCTCTCTCTCTCTCTCTCTCTCTCTCTCTCTCTCTCTCTCTCTCTCTCTCTCTCTCTCTCTCTCTCTCTCTCAGTGCGTGTAGAGTGTGTGTGTGTGTGTGTGTGTGTGTGTGTGTGTGTGTGTGTACATATACAGTAGAAAAATATATTCTTTTGCATAATTTGAATTAATTATAACAATCCTTTACCAAAGTATAACTTCCAGTACTAAGTTGATTCAACTAGCACAATAGAAAATACTACATTTATTTTGTCTATTATATTAATTTTATAAAGGAACTCCACACTCACGTTCTTTAAAAGGCTTAAGGTATATAATATACTAATTTATATTTTATATTTTATTTAATTATGTGCACATTATGGGAAAGTGAAATGCATGATGTTTGTAAATAAACTACCTATTACGCTTGTTAAAAGATTAGTTGTATATTAAACATATATGTCAAGAATAATTTTTCTTTTTGATCTCTCACACAAAACTCATTATTAATAATATACCATGAATATTTCAAGTATTCTGTATAAAGCAATTTCACTTTGAATATCTATTGGTCTTTATTTACCCACAAAGCATATTTTTTCTTATTTTCCAATTAGGTTATGACCTCTTGTAATATTTTGATCGTGTAAATATTATTGGTGTTATTTGGTCAGTAGTTATAATGTAATTTAACTCAGAAACAAAGGCATAGTGGTGATAATGCACCTTAGTAAGCATAATAGTTTGCAGTATGTTTGAGTTTGGTGTGTGTTAAGGGGATGATAATATAAATTTGATACATTGGAGTGCCTTGATTCCTACAAACTTAGTCAGGAAAAAGAACCACACGAACAGAATTAATATTAATAGTGGACTGTTGATTGGAGTAGATTATAACAACACTGTACTACCCTCTTAATTAAAATGTCAGAAATTTACATAAAGGCAAGGTGTTCGTCGATCCAATGTAATGTAGTAAAAAAATTAAATATTTGCACGATTATTACTGTGCTTCGTGTAGGAGATCGAAGACATCGTCGTCATCCTCGTCATCCTCGTCATCGTCGTCATCATCATCGTCGTCGTCATCATCATCATCGTCATCGTCATCATCATCGTCGTCATCGTCGTCGTCGTCATCATCATCATCATCATCATCATCATCGTCGTCGTCGTATTCGTCATCATCGTCGTCATAATCGTCATCATCATCATAATAATCACCACTGGATTCTTCATCATAATAATCACTACTGGATTCTTCTTCATAATATTCAGCACTATAATCTTCATCATTAGAATCACCACTGGATTCTTCACTACTCATGCTTTCACTGTTGATGGTCAGGAAAAGTTAATCATTAAAAATATAAGAAAGCTACGTAATAATCACATTATATATATTCCACTCTTTAGGGGACTATGAATTTTTCTGGAATTGGATGTTGCTGACTCCTTCAAAATTTGCCTAACATTTGCCTACCAATTTCCAACTTTTTTACGGGTGCATGGTCATCATCAATACCCAATATACCCCTTTTTCAATGGGTGGGGGACTTCAGAGCCAGGGATAGAAAACAAATAAATCAGAATAACAGAATTACTCACGGATATGGTTCATACACGAGCACTCCTCATTTCTAGATCATGAAATACTCAGCTCATTTTCACGAAAGTCATATCTGTTAGACTACGGTACCTGATTGCTCGTGTTGATGTCACACCAAAGTTTCACCACCGTATGATAGAGAATGTATTAACAGCCTCTGTATTAACCCCTTTCATTCTAACCACTTACCATATTGCTTTCATCTCACCCAGCCAGCACTTTTCTCCCTTGCATTACTCTATTTTATACTATATCTCTTCACATTTTCCTTTCTTTTCCAATATTACTATTCTTTCAGCCACCTCGAGATTCTCACCATCAACATGTACGCTTGTGTGCAACAATATTAATCCACACTAGGGTGACTCATTTACCATGTTTCCTATAGTTCGTTAGCTAGGACACTACAGTCTATACAATAAATAGGGTGTGTCACGGTTTGATCCGTGATCATAACGTAACGTACGTAAGTAGTAGAATGCTATATATTATATATATATTAATAAAGGAATACCACGTGTGGGGAATGTTCTAGAAGGTATAGAACAGTGGAATTTTCCTCAGCCAGGAATGTGAAATAGAGGAGTGCTAGGTACCTGGTAATTAAGGAAAGGTCATGTCATGTCAGGTCAGGTGAGGTCGAGTACCCACTCACTCCATCCCGTGTCTGGAGTCATTGCTACAAATTTTTGCATTAATAATTATGCTATGGGGGCATCTATTACTTATTAAAATTGATTTTGAAGTGGAAGGGAATCATTTGCAAGCAGTTGCATGTTATGGGAAAAGTGATTTGCATGTATAACTAAAGTGTGAGTGACATATGTAAACGTAGTCAAGGATTAGGCCATACGAACACGTAGATATTGGACAGTCTTTCATGAGTCACTGGCCAGGTAGAAAAAGGGTAATTATCCCACCACCTTGCCTTGATTTTTGAGAAATATATGCAGTTGGTAGATACACACTGGACGAAGAACACACCTCGTATCCAGCCCTCGTTGCTTTGCCTAGGGGCCTATAGTTTTAACGTAACGTCGAAATTGTTTAATTACTTTTTCACAAGACTTATTGTTAATTAACTCACTATTCATTCGCTAGACGAGAATCAGTAAGGTGTCATTTATAGGTGAGGAGAGGGCTGGCAGGAATTTACGAGTGTGTGTGTGTGTACGAGGGACAGTAAACGAGTGTGGAATTGACATTGAAATATACCAACTGGGTTGCTTGATTTCCATTACTATTACGATAACGTAATTACCGTCTCCTGTGTGTGCGAGGGGAAGTGCTAGCTCGTGATAAGTATATTAAAGTAAAGTAATATTACTGTCCACGTGGACTACGAGCGACTGAGGGAAGCACGTGTAGAGAGGAGCGACGAAGAGTAAGTAATATTTTATTGATAGTTACTGTGAACGGAAGTGTGTGTGTGTGATTTTCTGATTGAATTTAATTATTCATTTTGTTGGCTTGGAATTTATTAATAAATAGAGAAAATTGTCATTTTGTGTTGTAATTGACCATTATTGCATGCTCTATAATCATACATATATAGCAGGACGAACCCAGAAATAAATTTATTGTGTTGGAGGGAAGGATACAGGGATTATAACTCTGGGTAACTCGCTGCAGCCAACCAACGAGATTACATATTTCCAGCAAGGTAAGCTTTGGTAATTATTATAAAGCTACATTCATTGATATCTATCAGTCCACCCCCACATAATTGGCGCCCGAACAGGGACCCTGCTCTTTGTATTAATTCCAGTCACACACGCGCACACCTTCACGAGTAGATAGATTACGGTTGTCCAGGAATTAAGGCAAAGGAAACAATAGAAAATATTTTAATATGTATACCGTAGCCGAATTAATGGAGGAAGCCCGAAGCTTGGGATATACAGATACGGTCGAGATTCGACAGTACGTAGAGCGTCGTCAAGAGGATGACAGGCTCGAAAGGGTGAGTGTAAGGGAGGCAGAAAAGGAACAGAGAGAGGCTGAAAAGGAACAGAGAGAGGCAGAAAGGGAAGAGAGAGAGCATGAAAAAGAAAGATGGGCACACGAACAGAAAATGGTGGAACTGCAAGCACAGGCGAATGGTAGTCAAAGCAGTATTGCAAGCCCGACTACAGTAACCCCGAGACTACAACTGGCGAAGTATGTAGAGGGAGACGAAATTGAACCGTTTATTGAGCGATTCGAGATGCTTGCAGACACATACGTCTTTGGCGACGATGTGAAGAAAATAGAGTTCCTTAACCTGTTCGATGGTAAAGCCCTCAGTATCCTCTACCGACTCGATCCTGACACCAGGAATTATGCGAGCATGAAAAAAGCTCTGTTACAAGCATATGGGGTGACGGTCGATGATGCACGGAAGCAGTTTTTGAGTGCTTCCTTGCAAGATAAAGAGACTGTTGCACAGTTTAGTGCACGTCTCGCTAGCCACCTGGATCAGTGGTTAGATAAGGCCGAAACACCCAAGACGTTGGAGGGGATAAAGGACTTGTTGCTTCGCACGCAACTAGAGAAGTCGTGTCCTCCAGAATTGTCGGCTCAACTCAAAACCCATAAGATTAATTGCCTCAAGGAAATGGTGGAAATGTCGGATGCACATTTTACCGCATACGGTTACCACACGCGGGTTCAGTCGTGTGAGAATTTAACTCAGTTAAATAAGCCTTCCCAAGACTCTGCTGGTTCATATAATAAATCGAGTAATAATGATTATTCACAGCAGCAGAGTCAGGTTGTACGTCAACAACCTAATCCTCTCTTTAATCACGCCAAGAAACAAGGCAATAATTATTATTCTCAGCAGTCAAGTCAGTACCGTTACCAGGGGAGAAGTAACGGGAAGAGTTATAATAATAACCATGGTGGTAATAAGGGTTATTATCAGCGATCGGCTGCTGCTACATATACGTATAGTGAACCACAGTACCCAGCTGTAGGTACGGCAGCTACGGCTAGCGCTGCTGGGGAAACTCCCGAGGGTGGAGAAGGATATACCCAGCAGACTGAGGAAGCTCGTCAGGGTGAGAAGGATGAAGGGTTACGTGTTCACGGGGACCATCGGTGGTTTAAAGGGAAGTGCTAGCGTTGTGGCAGACCTTATGTCACGGTTGCTTGAGGGAAAATTGAGCGAGTAATTAATTATGGGTTATGATTAGGATTCAAATTACTCGTTTTATTGTTATCTTCGAGTGCAACGAGCACAAACCCTTTATCCAAACTCAAATTTGGGGTTCACCTCGGTCTGATGTTTGGATATTGCATTGGGTCTTCCAAGACTTGGGTTCCAGAGGTTATCCCTGACTCTAGTCTTGGATGATTAAATAATATGTATATTGCAACCTGTGTAACCTTATCCAAGCCAGAGATTTGGAGGGGCTCCCCTTTCCGAGGCTTGGATAATCATTTAATATATATATTGCCTTACAGGAATTGATGGCAGTTGGATGGTCTCCAGAATAATTTTTTGCATTTTTATTATTACATATTATGTAACAATGACACAATGTATTACATACACCACACTTATATATTGTTTAAATGTGTACTATTGGTACTAGACATTACCAGGTATAATTATTCTTGCCACGGAGTTTCTCCTTAGAATTTTAAAGTTAAAGTAACTGTTAGGAGTTTTTCACTCATTGGCAAAAATAAACACTTAACTGGTATTAAGTCATGACACATACAAGAATGAGTGAAGTGTGAGTGAGTTATTATTGTAATAGTTATACATGCAAAGGCGTCATTACCACTTCATTATTTTATTAAACATTGCACAGAGCAATGTCTCTTCTGTGTGTGCGAATGTCACGGTTTGATCCGTGATCATAACGTAACGTACGTAAGTAGTAGAATGCTATATATTATATATATATTAATAAAGGAATACCACGTGTGGGGAATGTTCTAGAAGGTATAGAACAGTGGAATTTTCCTCAGCCAGGAATGTGAAATAGAGGAGTGCTAGGTACCTGGTAATTAAGGAAAGGTCATGTCATGTCAGGTCAGGTGAGGTCGAGTACCCACTCACTCCATCCCGTGTCTGGAGTCATTGCTACAAATTTTTGCATTAATAATTATGCTATGGGGGCATCTATTACTTATTAAAATTGATTTTGAAGTGGAAGGGAATCATTTGCAAGCAGTTGCATGTTATGGGAAAAGTGATTTGCATGTATAACTAAAGTGTGAGTGACATATGTAAACGTAGTCAAGGATTAGGCCATACGAACACGTAGATATTGGACAGTCTTTCATGAGTCACTGGCCAGGTAGAAAAAGGGTAATTATCCCACCACCTTGCCTTGATTTTTGAGAAATATATGCAGTTGGTAGATACACACTGGACGAAGAACACACCTCGTATCCAGCCCTCGTTGCTTTGCCTAGGGGCCTATAGTTTTAACGTAACGTCGAAATTGTTTAATTACTTTTTCACAAGACTTATTGTTAATTAACTCACTATTCATTCGCTAGACGAGAATCAGTAAGGTGTCATTTATAGGTGAGGAGAGGGCTGGCAGGAATTTACGAGTGTGTGTGTGTGTACGAGGGACAGTAAACGAGTGTGGAATTGACATTGAAATATACCAACTGGGTTGCTTGATTTCCATTACTATTACGATAACGTAATTACCGTCTCCTGTGTGTGCGAGGGGAAGTGCTAGCTCGTGATAAGTATATTAAAGTAAAGTAATATTACTGTCCACGTGGACTACGAGCGACTGAGGGAAGCACGTGTAGAGAGGAGCGACGAAGAGTAAGTAATATTTTATTGATAGTTACTGTGAACGGAAGTGTGTGTGTGTGATTTTCTGATTGAATTTAATTATTCATTTTGTTGGCTTGGAATTTATTAATAAATAGAGAAAATTGTCATTTTGTGTTGTAATTGACCATTATTGCATGCTCTATAATCATACATATATAGCAGGACGAACCCAGAAATAAATTTATTGTGTTGGAGGGAAGGATACAGGGATTATAACTCTGGGTAACTCGCTGCAGCCAACCAACGAGATTACATATTTCCAGCAAGGTAAGCTTTGGTAATTATTATAAAGCTACATTCATTGATATCTATCAGTCCACCCCCACAGGGTGATCAGCCTTTTCTAATTTACTGCAAGACGCTACTCATTCTTCAAAACAAAAACATCACATGAGAACGTGAAAACCTTAGACAGCCAATTGTTTGTGTTATCCATATGTGAATGATTATTATTGACCACGACCGTATTTAACACAGACTCGCCTCCCTCTGCACTATCATCTCCGTACTATAAATCACATTAAATTTTACTTCTAAGGGACCTTGTGATATACCGGTAGTTGGAAAATTGAAGGTAAATGAGTCGTTCAATGACTGCCACGAAACACCACCTACATGGAAGAAGCTTGTTTCTTGGTGTAGTCAGGAGGAATCAAAAGCCCCCATACTTTTTATAAACGATCACAGGCTACTTAAGCATCAGTGTTCACAAACCACTGCAACACTGTCGACTGAATGAAAGGGGCATTCTCTCGTGCTCAAACTGGATGACTACTGATTCCTGCAAACTGTGCCAGGAAACAAACTACAGTATTTCAATATGAGATTATAGGGGATTAGCTTGGAGGAATCATTAATATCGTGCCTTCAATTTGACCACAGGAGGCTTTCCTTTTAAACGCTCTCATAACTATGTTCTCCCAATGTCTACTATTACTACTACTACTACTCTGTCATAAGCAATATAAGTAAGGAACCTTTTCTTACCTTTCAACACTCTGGCTCTCTTCGTTGCTGTCATTATTTTCTTCACTTCCATAACTATCCTCCCCCTCCACTTCTTCTCCAACAGTCCTGAAATGTGTTTGTGATTCATTAATATTATTTATTGTAAACAGTAACACACTAAAGTTATACATGGTATTGGTAGAGAGAGAGAGAGAGAGAGATTGATTACACGGCATTCCTAATTCAATACGAAGTAGATTAATAAAATTAAAGTTATCGAGAGTGTGATTCAGTTTGGTTTCATAACAGTGGATAATAACTATGTTTTCTTCCCCTCGTAATCCAGATGGTATGACTGAAACAAAATGTACAAAGTACGAAAACCTCTTGCAAATTTTCTCCGCCAGATGAAGGTATATTTTGACTAGATAAAGTAAGTCTATGCACAAGCGAATAGGAATAGACAGAAGACTAGATATTTGGTCTAGGCATAAGAATATATTATGTATTAAGACTTGGAATAGTCATATGAATAGGTACGGGAACAGTATTTGGAATAGATATGACTCGTAATAGGTATAAGGCTGGGAATAGGTGCAGGAATTGGATTTGGTGTAGGTATGAGGCGAGGAATATGTATAAAACTGTTGATAGGAGTGACTGAGTGTAGGTATAAGACTGGGAATAGAAATATTGTAGATATACGATTTGGAATAAAGATAGGTATGATACTTGGCATAAGACAGAAATATGCATATTACTAGAAATAAGTGCAATACTAGGCATATGTTTAATAATAAGACCAGGAATGATATTAGAATAAACCTACATGTCCTGGTCAGATAGGTCCCCCTCCACTGGGATGGTTTCGGCGTCCCCTCCCACATCGCCTACAGCAGCCTTCAGCGGGAAACCCCATTCCTTTAGCACAAAAGAGTTGACTTGTAAGGCGACCAAAGCACCCACGAGAATGAACAGAGCAGTCCTGTAAGGTAGTCAGAAAATATTATCATCTACATGTATTGTAAAGTACTGGCTGGGGAAACAATTTACGGTCCATGCAGTGAACTCCAAAAATTGTGTCGTGAAATAAGGAGAAAAAATATTATCATGTTACGGGATAAACGTCTGGTTAAATTCCTCTTGAACTGTGAACACTAGTATAGGATGAAGAGGAGGAGCCCTGGACTACTTGCCTCATGGTGATGGAGGTGTGTACAAGAGTGAAGTGAGTGTATACTGTGATGACTGAGGCTGACCTCTGGCGTCCCGTCCCCTCAGGTGTGACAACTGTGGATATGAGAATATGACTCACACACACACGTAGCCCAGCACAAGGCATTTTAGTCCGCCTTACGTAAATAAATAGGTCATGGGCAAATAGGTCAGTGTTATGTATAGTTTATATACGTATTAGATATATTATAAGGAACTCCATTATTACAGTAGGTAAATATTTAATCAGTAGGTAAAACTTCTGCACTGCTTAAGCGTAATTTGTACTGAGCAGTATTTAAAATAAATTTACTGAGAAAATACCTGCAGAGTGTTTATTGGCAGCTTCTAAAGTAGATGCGGCGGCGGGGCGGCGGCGGCGGCGGCGACGACGACGAAGACGAATAAAAAAAAAAAAAAAAAAAAAAAAAAAAAAAAAAAAAAAAATAATAATAATAATAATAATAATAATAATAATAATAATAATAATAATAATAATAATAATAATAATAATAATAATAATAATAATAATAATAATAATAATAATAATAATAATAATAATAATAATAATAATAATAATAATAATAATAATAATAATAATAATAAAAAGGTATTTATTACAAAAAAATAATAAAAAAAAAATTATAAAAAAAAAATATATTAAAAAAGACAATTAAAAAAACTAATTATTAAAAAACGGCGGCGGCGGGGCGGCGGCGGCGACGACAAAAAAAAGTTAATTAGAAAAAAAAAATTATAAAAAAAAAATATATTAAAAAGACAATTAAAAAAACTAATTCTTAAAAAATGACGGTAGCGGCGGCGTCGGCTGGGCGGTGGCGGTGGCGGTGGCAACGACGACGAAACAAAATTAATAAATAAAAAAAAAATTAATATATATATATTATTAAAAAATATATATATATATTAATAAACGACGGTGGCAGGGGAGCGGCGGGGTGGCGGCGGCGCGGCGGCGGCGACGACGAATAAAAAAAATAAAAATAATAATAATAATAATAATAATAATAATAATAATAATAATAATAATAATAATAAAAATATAATTATTACAAAAAAAAATAATTAATAAAAAAAATTATTAAAAAAAAAAGATATTATTAAAAAAAGAAATTAAACTAATTATTAAAAAACGGCGGCGGCGGCGTCTGGGGGCGGCGGCGGCGGCGGGGCGGCGACGACGAATAAAAAAAAATATATAATAATAATAATAAAAAAAGTTAATTATTAGAAAAAAAAATTAATATAATAAATAATTATAAAAAAGATATATTATTAAAAAAAATATTAAAAAAACTAATTATTAAAAAACGACGGGGGATGCGGCGAGCGAAGAGAGCGGCGAGAGGGGGCCGAGCGTGAAAAATGTCTACCATGATATAGAAGCGAAATGTGAAAAATAATTCCATAGATGTAAAAATAATTCCATAGATTTAAAAATAATTGTCCTCGCTCTCCACTTCTCGGTTATTCTTTGTGTTTTATATAATGTATTTCTGAGTACATACATACTACTATTGTTTATTGTATACCAGCACACTTGTCGCTTCTATTCAGGTGTTCGCTCGCTCTATGGTTTTATTGTATTGTTTGCGGCTAGTTACACAAACTCTTCTCTGACGTAAACACAGACCACGTAGCGTATGATGCCTGAAAACGACGTAGAGAATAAAACGACGTAGATCATTATAAAAAAACGTAGATTATAAAAGGAAGTAGATTATAAAGACGTAGATTATAATAAAAAGACGTAGATTATAAAAAAAAAACGTAGATTATAAAACGACGTAGAGTATAAAACAACGTAGATCATAAAAAATCGACATATGGTATAAAACGACCGTAGGGTATAAAACGAGAGAAAACCAACTCATAGGGAATATCAAAAAGTCGTCAGCCGTTCATGAAAGTAAAAAATATTACTTTACTAGGTTTGTTTATTATTATTTTTATTATTATTATTACAAGCACTGGCCCGCGGCGCTGCTGGCTGTGTTGGGTATGTGAGATTATATAGGTTATCATTATGAGTGTGGTAATATGTTTATGTGCCTGTGTGTTTCGATGTTTGTGTGTACATGTGAGAGATTGCATGTGTGTGTATAACATATGAATGAACCAATATTTATCTACGTGTCAATGTGTGTGTGTGTGTGTGTGTGTGCGTGTGTGTGTGTGTGTGTCTACGTTTGTGTATATCAGACTACGTGTCTTTATGTGTGTGTACACTCGCGCACCACCAACTGAAGTAAGCTGTTTCTGGACGACAGCCCACTCAAACCATCGAGAGGCCACACACATTTCAAACCTATGGAGGCTTAGGGTGGGCTGTCGTCCAGAAACCCCTTGCTCCAGATCTCGGTTTTCTACTCAGGGGGGCTAGGGATTGTAGTGCGCATCCGTTAGCCTACGTGTCCTTATGTGTGGCAGGTAACTTAGTCATCTACACTTGCTGTATATAGGTGACACGGTGGCAGTCTCACCTCCACCTATAACCAGGTACAAATGCCACCTCGCCCATCACGGTTTCTTTTCTACGTAATCAGAGGCCAGTATCTCATTGATCGATTATGGAGCTACTGAATTTCCCCCGACTGTGCCATAAAACATACTGGAAAAATGAATGTAGCATATCTCCTGGTGAGGTCATCATCTTGGCACCTCCTTCAGGTTCAAGGGGACACAGATTTAAAATCTTACACTCCCAAAGCAGCTTGGAAGCTAGGAGAAGATTTTTCTCTTTAAGATGTGTTAGTTTGTGGAACTCTTTGCCTGATGAGGTGGTTGCCCTCAGTTCCATTAATCTATTTAAATCAGCCCTTCACTCATTCCTGGGTCCTCTACTCAACAAGTTTGAGGACTGAAAGTCCCATTCACCCCACTCACACACATACATGCCTTTCTCAACCATTGCTTTTACTCAAAACTAACCATTAACATATCCTGATGTACAACTACATTCTGCTTAGGGTACACAACTCAGTCTTTTTCATACAAGATACCTATACCTATAGCCAATACAGACCTATAAAGATTGGCGTTCCTGCAGATTGGTACTATCCCTATTTGCCTATTGCGAATCCTCAAAAATGCCTTGTTCCAGCAAATTGGGATAGCCAACCAGGCGAGTCAACCAGGTGAGAATCTGTGTAAAGCTAGTGAAGTTTACCAAGACCTGTTGTGAATATAGGACACTAAAGTCGAAAGAAAATGATTGTCAATATCTGGCATACTATTTTAATTCTTAAAGGTACCGGTATATAAAGGTCTTCATGTAATGTTTGCCTGAGTAATGGGGCCTGTATTTATTAACGGGGCTTACATTGTTACTATGAATTATATTGTTACTATTAATTCCTCCACACTTTATAAAGACACATGGTACAGTTGGAAAGAAAGGTAATTATTCTGGTAGTGCTGCAATAAATGGTTTAACAAATGACTCTGTAATTCGCAAAACAACAAATATATAATGATAATGTTGTATTAAAATTATGCAGCATTTCATTTTCTATATGTTGTAAACTAAAAAATAAAAACAGTATGTTTACAAATTCTTGTTGCCAATAGTGCCTCAGTATATTCTATAGGTCTTACGTTTCCTGCCATGCTTTATAATTATGTAGATAGGTTGGTGATGACTTGGAACTCTGATAAAAAATGGCGTAATGAAGCCAATGTCCAAAGTCAAAGAATAAAAACAGAAAATTACAATTAGAGCAACAGCAAAATATTATTCCAACCTTTGTCATTTGTTTAATTTCTTTGACTATTTTCATCTCTTTATAATTTGTACCATTTCATTAATTACAGTAATCTTCGTTTTATAGCACTGATGAATTATAGTTTTCTTAATACATTGCTTGATTTTATGATGCAGTGAAGCACTATCGTAGGTATGATAAAAAGGAAACAGAAGAAATATTGTATTTTTATTATAAATCCTTGAGCTTTGATATCTTAAGCCTCGACTAAGAAAGAATCCCAGGACGCAACACTTTTACTCAAAATTATATTAATTGCGATGCAGATGCCTCCTCTTTTTTTATATCTTTCTGGGGGAAGTACAGTGCTGGTCATTCTGGAGCAACTGATTCTTCAAAACTATTCCAAGCAACAGAACACCATTACTTCTGTTCATCTGGTCTTGCATGTTTCCTGGTATACTTTGGAGGAATCTAGGCGCTCCAATGTAACAACAAAAGTGAATTGCCTTAATTAAGTTATCTTCTTTTGTCACATTGGAGTGCTACTGATTACTCCATAAGATACCACACAACAGATCCGCCTTTTATATTTTGGGGTACTATAATGTAAAAAGTTTATTCCTTCAACCATGCAGCCACAATATGACGGAATTTTCGCCACATATCCTCCGTTGTTAAAAGTTGTTCTACTCGGGGATTTGCTGTTCGTTTTCTCCGTTAGTTTCAGTGAAGGGTTGGTCAGCGTTCTCATCCCTAAAGTGAAGAAAAGTGTAATTAGTTATAAAATTTAGTTCGTCATTGTAGTATATAATATAATGTGATAGCAACAAGGAAATTATTACAATACGCAAACTAGACTAATAATGTAGGTAAAATTATAGCAATGAGTAAATGAGAGTAATAGCAACAACAGTGATATCAGTTCGTAAGTGATAGCAATACGTAAATGACACCAAGAAGTAAGTGATAGCAATAGGCCATATAGATTACCAGACATACCAGCCATACACCTAGTACACTGGGGGTCGATATTGCTGTCCTGATAATATACACAATATGAATCTCCATCCAACGAGGAGTATAGTATCATCTGTGTTTCAGGAGGAGGGGGATGTGAGGTGTATAGCGATTATTTTTGTGCCTCAGATCAGGAGAGAAGGGAAGAAATTTTATCTCCTAGTTCACATAACGCTATGGCAAAACCTACGCTAGAAGTTAGCTGACTCGACGTTATTTATATTGGTTATTTCATATTAACGAAATAATCGTATTGTGAAAATCGTGAACGCAAATAGGAGCGACTAGAGTTGAAATATTATACCCTTTGTCTTCACGTGTTCTTGATATTATTACTCTAATAAATAAATACTTATTAGAAACCCATATATAATATCCAATAAATATGGCATGGAACTGGGTTTTTTACATACATGTATTGTATTTATAGGCAACATAGTAGATGTAGTATAACAAAAATCATATCCAGTTAACCTACTTGGGTATAAAGTTTGTGGTGTTGTCATTAGAAATTATATCATAGGCTACTTTACCTTGAATTGGGGTTTTCCTCGTTTACTCTCTCTTCAACATCATTATTATTTTCAGCATCAACATCTTCTTCGTGTTCGTGGTCATCTTCGTGTTCGTGGTCATCTTCGTGTTCGTGGTCATCGTCGTCTTCATAGTAATCGTCGTCCTCGTAGTAATCGTCGTCGTCATCGTCATCGTCGTCGTCATCGTCATCGTCATCTTCATTATATTGTCTGTGGGAGCAATGAGTTAATAATGAACTGTGATGCATAGTATTGTTGCATAGTATTGATGCATAGTGTTGTTGCATATTATTGTTGCATAGTATTGATGCATAGTGTTGTTGCGTGTGTGATCTAATAACCCGCTTATAATCCACATCATTACACAAAAAAGTACGACAATTAATGTTCGTTTCTTCCCTATCCAATAACACACAAAGTGCCACGTTGTCCCCTACTTACCTCAACCACTTGTGATACTCGTCATAACCGTAGTCATCTTCCTCGTCCTCGATTTTTAACATGTTATTAATCCTGAAAAATACATGTTCTTCATCATACAGTATTTACCACTCCTGTCTTTACACAACCACACACGATCAATATAAATCAATGATACCTACTGAAACATAAAAAAAAACTTATATGAATCAGTGACCATTACCTACTAAAACATAAAAATTTGGGTTGTTGTGAACGGTATTAGTTTTTTTCAAAGCGTTAGGCAGGTATTTTAATTAACATATCTGAGCCATTCATCCAGTGAATAAAATACAAATACAAATAGTCCGTCCCATTTTAACCGTAAGATAATTTCCAGCTTTTGTCACTTTGAGGGATACTAATTAGGTATTTATGAATCTATATATGGAGGTTATCGATTGGTCCAAGCAGGTTGGCGTAAATCATGAAGATGTGTGTTGTTGTTGTTGTTGTTACAGTGTAGGACCAACCTCTCGCTCACACTCTCACTGTCTTCAATTGGGGCAGAGGCAGCGACGGCCAGACTACCCAAGAGAAGAAGCAACACGCCCCTGAAATGTTTGTGTGTTGTCATTAGCATCACCTTGATCAGCAGCACCTTTATCAGTATTACCATGTTTTTTTTTATCATTATTAACACCATCATCATTATCGTCACTAACACCACCAACAACAACACCATCACCACCACAATCATCATCATTATTATCATCATCACTAACACCACCAACACCAATACCATCACCACCACAATCATCATCATCATCATCATTATCGTCCTTATCACCACTATCATCACCATCACAGTTGTTCAATTTGTTTCAGTGTGTCCGTCCATCCATCCTAGTTTAAAGGTGCACAGTCGCTTTTAAAAATATGTAAACAATTAAGGAACCGATCTTGTGCCGTTATTCATATGATCATATTAAACTCTCACTGTGAAGTCTATGTACAGCCGGCAGCATAAGTTCGCGTCCATCTTATCTACTGAGTATAACTAATATGACCAAATATTTGCATTCTTAACCAGTTTTTTATTCCAACAACATACGTAATTTACCATATGAGAACATTATCTGTCATCTCTGTATTAAGAATCGTATTACAACATCACTACACCTAATACATACGCAGGTGGAAATGAAGCGAACTTATGCTGCCGACTATACTCTGAAGCAGTAAGTGTGTATCTATAGCAGTAAGACAGCTCAATGACTAAACCTAACTATTGCATCTGCTACGTTGCCTCAGTTACACTTTTATTGTGTTGGGGTAAGAACGTGTGTGTGTGTGTGTGTGTGTGTGTGTGTGTGTGTGTGTGTGTGTGTGTGTGTGTGTGTGTATGTGTGTGTGTGTGTGTGTACTTGCACGCCCTTGCTATTGACAAGAAGCTTACCTCATGGTGGGTGTGGTGGCGTTATTCCCAGACTGAGCGTTGTATGTATGTCGTGGCTCCTAACACACACACACACACACACACACACACACACACACATTCATTGTTTCACCGGCTTTTGTATCTCTCCTTGCTGACGTGGTGCTCATCGCTGTGTCCTGACTAGCTAACTCTATTGTCTAAAGGCAAATATGCAATAATTTCTGTACTGTCCTGCGCTACCCGAATGATGAGTTACATAAGTGTTAGTGGTAAAGTCTGTGTAACTGTAAATATTATAATTAATGTTTTGTTATAAATGTGGAGCCATACATCATTGAGTTTCTTCATCCTGGGAATGTAATCACAATATTTTACAAATGCATCCAGAAATTGTATCCATTCTCCTCCTGTACTTGCACCGACCAAAACCTTTCTATCTCAAATTTCTGGTCGGAATCTGGTTATTGTCCTCAGCCACTTGACGATCAATTTCCATTTAGATATGGCATATTTACCAAGCCAA
The DNA here is from genome assembly GCA_034508575.1 of Petrolisthes manimaculis. NCBI lineage: Eukaryota > Metazoa > Arthropoda > Malacostraca > Decapoda > Porcellanidae > Petrolisthes > Petrolisthes manimaculis. The sequence continues at coordinate 400,981 of JAWZYT010000466.1, forward strand.
ATTTCAAAGTACCTGGAGAAGCTATCTACTTGCACACACACATACACACACACACACATGTGTGTGTGTGTGTGTGTGTGTGTGTGTTTGTGTGTGTGTTTGTGTGTGTGTGTGTGTTTGTGTGTGTGTGTGTGTGTGTGTGTGTGTGTGTGTGTGTGTGTGTATGTGTGTGTGTGTGTGTGTGTGTGTGCCAGGTATTGTCATAGCTACCCACACCTGTGTTAGGCCACGCTGGAGGTGACACGCTGGCAGTCCACCTCACCACTACTCGCCTCCAACTCACCTCCACAAACTCACCTCACCTCCACATGTTCCAATTCCATCTCTCCTTTGTCTTTAAGGGGGAAGAATTTATTGTAAGTGAATTAAAGGGATACACACCATTTGGTATATTGAAAAACTACTGCTTCCTCCAAACTACATTGTAAATTTACTGATTCCTCTAAATTGTGACAAAACAAGTCCCCTATACTCGTAAGCGGAAGTGGTCTGTTTCTTGTCTTGGTTTGGGAAATTATTAACCCTCCAATTTGACTACAAGTGATGCTTCCCATATATGACTACTACTTCCTCCAAAATATGCTAGGAAACAGACTAGTACTTCTGTATAATTATAAGAATAATACATTGATACAATTTACTTTGTAGCGTTGTTTGTAAAAATCAGTAGCCCTTCATTTTCTCAATATACATATATATATATATTATTTTTATTTTTTCTACTTTGTTGAGCGTCGTATGTAAATTTATGCTGAATAAAAGACATTTCCACCTTTATGAGCCATACTGTTGTACTTGCAATTTATCCTTACATATTCGCCAGTATTTTATATTAAAGACAATGATTTGTTTAACATCATTCACATACATTGACGTTATAACACAGGCATATACGTATGATCACACACACACACACACGCACACAAGCTTCTGCCAGACAAACGAAATTGTCTATTGTCAGAAATTATATAAATAATATGCTTTCGGTCAAGAGTCACCGTACTAATCAAATGTAAGCTTAATTTTCTGTTATACAGTGTTTGGGGTTTTTCTGTGTATGGTCGTAGCAGATCGATAAACCAGTCTTCCAACTTACAGTGTCGACTCAACGTGTGTGTGTGTGTGTGTGTGTGTGTGTGTGTGTGTAACAGCATCAAACAACAGGTGTGACGAGGACTACATATGTATTATTCTGGGAGCCACCGTCACTGAAACACCACCAACTCTACCAAGGCACGAGACACAAGAGAGAAGAAGGGATCGTTTTTGGTGTTTTGTGTTTTTGCAGTCGAGATCGAAAGTTTCCTGTTGTAGAGATTGTTTTCCACCCGTGTGAGGTGTGAACAGCTCTCCTGGACAATCATTCTCTCAAGCCACATCTTCCATAAATATCAACATGAGTGCCATAAGGTAAGCCCCTGTGCATCCTCTCCTTCCCTTCCCTTGAACACCGTTGTCAGTTTCTGGTAACAATGCCCGGGATAAACACGATAGCAAAAGACAAAATTTATCTATTACTACATAACGATAACTGATATTTGGAGACTTCGACCAACCACAGGCACTGAAATAGAAGTTATCCTTTAATTAAAAAATACTTTCTCTCACTGAAGTGTTCATTTATGAAGCTGTTGCCAGAAGCCGCCGTCAGTTGTCACATACATTATTCCCTAACTGTACCACGTGTTATCTCTTTGCGTTACTTGATATTTTTCTATTAACACCCAAAACCTTTTAGAAATTAACTATTTTCTGTATGTAACGATCTGTGGCAGTTTGCTAATGTCCATTCAGCCCGTTGATAAAAAATATTTCTTACCATCCAGATACACAATAGTACAATGAGATTCTAAAATCATGTGTGTTGTAAATAGAGGTTAGTGTAGTGTAGTCGTATAATTTTCATCATTCGTACTTGTCTGTGAAACAAACATTAGTCCGTTTATAGGTACCATTAATGCCATGCTTGTATTGTTTAAAGCAAATAAAAGCTCCTAAACAAGTAACATAGGCTAACATACCATCTTTGCCATTGACATTGGGTGTCAGCTCACAGAACATGACGTAGTTGTGTACGTGTAGTGCTGACCATGATCTTGATATTCTTACGGACCTTAAATTTGTGTTCCATGGCTAAATTTTAATATAATGCAAATATGTTAAAATATAGCAAATATGTTAAACATTTATTTAGTACATTGCATGTAGCACGAAATGAATTCTGAAATACATTCTGGGTTTTAATCGATAACCGATTTCTAGACTTAAATAATACATGAAGAACAGGTGAATTCCTTAAATTAATTTGAAGTACTTGAGTTTTCCTTGTGATAGGTTGCATTCAGAATCACTTTTCACAATGAGATCCAGTTGGATATAAAGAAGACTGTAAGGAATACGTGTGTGTAGATATTTCAGTTAGTTTATCACTTATGGATATATGAAGTAAAGCTGAAATCCATATGCAACCATATAAATAATACTTTAATTTAATGTATACCGGTACGTGAAGTGAGAATGTATGTTGTGTTTCAGGTGGGTGGGGTGGATAATACTGGCCTTGTGTGGTAGTCTGGCTTTGGCCGCTAAAAATGCCAGCAAGGAAGATGACGTCATTCTGTCCCAAGACTACATAGACGACATTAAGGTGAGACTTGTTTATTATTCTGTGTTTTACCAAATAACAAGTTGCATAAAGTTGATTAAAACTTCAAACATTTACATGAAATACAACAGTGTTCATTTGTTGCGGGCTATTGAGAAATTGTGGACATCTCACAAATTTCGATATGCATAATCGAGTTCTGACAAAGAAGACATCTCAAGCAGTTCTTAGTAAAGATGAAAGAGAGAAGCATGGCCCAATATTCGGGACAGAAGGTGCCAAAGTGAAGTCTACTTACCATCACCGACGCCTCCAAAAGTATCACATGGAGCTCTGACAACTTTTTCACTTAGTAATCATTGAATACATTTCACCCTCAGCCAATGAATGATCGTTCGAAATTGTATAATGTAGTAGATTTGGTGTTCATATAACTTTTGGATTGATGCAATCAATTAATGTGAGATGCCTACAGCTGAAAAAGTGTATGTATTTATGAGTGTGTCACGTGTTGAAAAATATGTGTGTATGAATGTGCTTGCCACCAGCTGAATGATATGTGTGTATGTATGTGTTTGATACCAGCTGAAAGATGTGTAAGTATGTTTGTGTTTGATACCAGCTAAAAGACGTGTTTGCATGTAAGGGTGTGTTATCAGCTGAAAAATGTTTGTGTATGTATATTGCATGTCATGAGCTGAAACTGATATATAGGTGTGTATGTGGTTGTCATCTGTTATTTTTTTTATTATATATATATACACCTCAACCTCGGGACTGTAAGCTGTCAGTAGCCTCTTCTGAGGTCCCAAAATTATTGTGTGTCGCACTAGATGAGACAGTGGATGTTTATATTTGTGTTTATATGAGTTTGTTATTACAGGAGTATTCCTCACACCACGCTCAACACGCCAAGGACAAGTACACAGAGAGGCTCAACAAAATCGACTTGCTGGATGACGAGTATCCTAAGGACGAGGACTTTGAAGTGGACCACAGTGACGACGACGACGACTATGACGAGGAGGACGATTATGAGGATTATGAAGATGAGGATTACTATGACGATGATGATGATGATGATGTGGGAGGATGTGGAGGAGGAGATGATGATGATGACGATGATGATGATTATGATGATGAAGAATTGAGTCCGGTCGAAGCAGTGATAGAGGAATTCTTTACCAGATGAGGGGCGTAAAAATAATCAGTGTTGTCATCAGTCAGTCAGGATTCAGTATGCCTTTCGTAAGACCACAAGGCAAAATTATGGTGTTCTAATTTTTTTTTATGCCCCTCAATGATAATTATGGAGTTATGATTTTTTTTCCATTGTCTGTTACAGTTAATGTGGATGAATAAATGAATGTATCTTTAGAAATATTCTGTGTCCAACGTCTAAGGTTACGGTGTCACGAGGATGATGAGTTTCCCTTGTAAAGACTTCAAGTTATGAAAAGGGAAATTGTATAGAGATTAAGGGTGTGCGGGAGTAGGGGACAGACAGGCTTGGGGGGGTTTGGGGGTGCGGGAGTAGTGGACAGGATTGGGAGGTTAGGGGGGGTGCGGGAATAGGGGACAGGCTTTCTACCCACCCCAACCCCCTACTCCAAGCCTGTTTTCGTCTCCACCTACAGGTTTTGTTGTTGCTACCTGCCCACATAATAATGGCATTGGTGGAGGGGGATTTCCAACATAATTTCTCCTTATTACAATTGTTATAATTAGGGGCATGAAGTTGTGTCATTTTATTTTTCCTTCTGTAACTTGTTAATGTATTCCGTTGTAGAATATTTAAGGAAACCAAATACACGTGTGCTTTTATATTCACACAAACAAATACACATGCAACTGTATACATCACCACACCTCCAGAATATTATAATTATTTCGCTCATATATTAATCGCTAGGATACAACATTTGTCTCTCAGTGTGAAGTCACCCACCACTAAAATTCGGGTAATTTAAAATTACATTTGATGAAAGTAATGATGCAGGTATTAATGCTATAGTATAAGATTATGTGAACAGTATGGACATGGCACAGATTCAGGAGGAGCCTTTACTGATAAATTACTTTACCAAATACCTTTCACTAAGAATGACAAAAACAGTATGGGTGTGTTCTTAATAAAGGGAAACTTGATTTACTTATAGAATACTATAGACGCACTACCTTCAGCTGTTGAGACACCTTTGAACGCTTCCGCCAGATGTTCAATAACTTTTAAACACTTCCCTTTGTTGTTCTGATGCGGTGAGACATTTCCTTCAGCCTCACTGTTCCTTGGTGACTCGAACTCACACTTCGGCTCGTTGTATACGATAGCTTAAGGAGATGCTCATTTCTGGTGAAATTGGAGGGCTACTGGTTCCTCCAAACTATGCTGTGGTGGCCTGTTTCCTTGTATAGCTTGGGTGAATCAGTAGCACTCAATTTCGACCATAAGAGATTAAACTGACAAAGGACTCGTGATGTTGTCGGTTACCTGGAAGCTGATGATGCCACCAGACTGTGTCACGCAACTGTACCCACACTGAAGGAGTCTGTCTCGTGGCATTGTGTATAGGCCTCTAGTTCACGGACAACAACACCAGAAACAAAACACAAATGCATGCACGAGTGTAATAATACCGCGGCCCAAGAAACTTAATCAAACCTCCAATGTAGCTGCAGTATAGTGTGTTGTACCTCCAGACATTGCAGCTGCATACCGAGGATATATGTTCACATTTTCCCACATTCTGTAATGGTCATAAGTCACTTCTTTCGTAAATCCTACTTTCTCCCTCTGACGTTGTGGTCTGTAAGTATAATTTAGCTAGTCGTTCTTCTACTGTGATTATTTACGTGAAGTGTATCTTGAAATTCAACGTCATATATTATAGAAGAACGATCACGGTTTGCCAATAGGTTGGATATGCGATATAAAAAGAGGACATTTGACCTAAACTGTACATGCGTCGTGTTCACTGCACCTCCCTGTGTCTTTGCTTGCTATACACAATGATGGAGTGGAGAGCAATTTATGAGATACAGTCATACATTATCGTAAATATAAGATACACGACAAAAAAAGTAAAGCCAATATATACAATGTCACGTTTCTGCATCTTCAGGTAACCTAAGGAGACAGTAACATAACGTTGTCACTAAAGAATCTCTTGTTGGTGAATTGGAGGACTATTGATACCGGTACCTCCAAAATCTGTACGAGAACAGACAACCTCATGATATTTATATGGGATCTGTTTCGCGACATAATTTGGAGGAATCAGTAACCCTTCAATTTACCTCTTAAAGCCGTGTTTATTTTACGAAATCTGTCATGTGTACTTGACAACTGCGTTATTTTAATGTTTATGTGATCCATTGCCCTGTTTTTAATAAAAGAAGAGTTTATAATAAAATGTGTCAGCCTTATATATTTACATGACCTGTTTGTAAAGTATTATAGATATATATATTGGACATACACACTCATAATCAACACAATATGGTTATGAATTATATAATGTGTCATACAGTATATATTCTATTCACAAATGTGTTATATTATTTGGACATGTTACTCGATTTCATATTCTCTATAATGCCACTCAAAATTATATAAGGAAATTTAGACATTTGATCTAGCAAATACTAAACAATCGGGCTTAAATTATTTATTTATTTTTAATAAATCGGTGCTTATGTTTATAATTCATGTGAACATAATAGGCTGAATGTGGGTGTGGGACTTAACTGAGAGTGGACAAGGGGTGACTGTGGAGGAAGGAGGTGGATGGAAGTAGTACTGAACAATTGCAGTCAAGAATTGATGGTACAGTTGCATGACGAATTTCGTTAACCCCTGACTGTGTGTTGTTTAAGGTCACATGAAAGATATACAACATAATATTGGCACAGTTATATGGGTGTTGACTATATCGCAAATATTAAACATAGCATATGAAATTGTATGGTTTGCATTCTTAAAAAAATCTGTGGTAAAGCATAACAAGCCTGGGAACACACACACACACACACACACACACACACACACACACACACACACACACACACACTAATCCTTTTAACACAGTCAGTATTTAAATCCCTTAGTTAGTGTGTATGGTAATGAATAACATAAGCCTGGGAAAGCCTTTAGTTGGTGGTGTTAAATGAGTGTAAAATGAAGTAAGTGTTGGATACAAGCCCTACCCTGCACCCTCTCAGGTCTGAACAAACTTGGTCAGGCAACTGTACAGTCCAGGTGTAAAATGCTCGTACCTCTCCAATAATCAGTGGATACATATTTGTGCTTGATGTGTCTTCTTTCCTATCCCCTTGCTGTTTCTCATGTCTGTCTCCTTCCACTTTGATGTATCTCCTGTCTGTTTCTTTCCTCTTGCTATCTCTTACCTGTGTCCTTCCCCCTTGCTGTTTCTCCTATATGTGTCCTTCCCCCTTGCTGTTTCTCCTTTCTGTGTCCTTCCCCCTTGCTGTTTCTCCTTTCTGTGTCCTTCCCCTTTGCTGTTTCTCCTTTCTGTGTCCTTTCCCATTGATTTATAAGGTCATTCATTCCCCTTTTTAATATATTACAATTAAGAAAGCCAAACCATGCATACCTTATTTTCCAAACTTACGTAGATGATTATTAGGTAAGGCTCTGTATGTACTATTGAACGACATGAGACAGTACTGGACGTGTGTGTGTGTGTGTGTGTGTGCTTTTGTATGTGAGAGAGAGAAAGATAGATAGATAGATAGATAGAGAGATAGAGAGATAGAGAGATAGAGATATAAAGAGAGAGATAAAGAGAGAGAGAGAGATAAAGAGAGAGAGAGAGATAAAGAGAGAGAGAGAGATAAAGAGAGAGAGAGAGATAAAGAGAGAGAGAGAGATAGATAGAGATAGAGAGAGGGGTGTACCGTGCGTGACAGGGTGTAAGGGGGGCGTGGTTGGCTGTGAGTGCTGGGGGTACAGTGACACCGTTGGGGGAGGTGTTAGATCCTTCTCGGGTTCCCTCACTCACCATATCACACCCACAACTCACTAAGCGACAGACACATAACAACTCCTCCATTTCCCACTGTTTTTTGTTTTTGTTTTATTACAATCACTCGTATTAGGAATTATAAACGAGAAAAAAAAAATATTTAGTATTCTGGCTAGAGAACAGGTTTAATTAAGATGGGTCAGGCAGAGTTGTACTGTTTCTAGGAGCATGTGTTTTTGGCGCATGGTGAATTGTACCTGGGAGATTTTAGTTTCCAAAGCATGCATTGTGCTGCAATAAAATCTGTTTACTTCTACTATCATCATTTATAATGTGTATTATAAAATTCTACATGCGCCTGACTGTGTTCTATTTATCATTATCTTCATTATTTAAATACCTTTTTACTAGACATATCAGTATTGCGATGTTACCTAACCCACCCCATGACAGAGTGCCGCCCCCCCCCATCCCCCTGACCATACTCTGAACCCAGGGCATAGTGACAAGACTGGCCCTCAGTGCCCAGTGCCGCGCCGTGCCTACTCCAGACCTCAGTGCCTCCCGGGCTCTTATCCCATTTGTGACTTTAAGCTTACGGTGATAATTATTCAGATGAGATGAAAAGGTAAGTAACTGCAAATACGAATGCTGTATGTACACTCGGTCAAAGCCCTGTACACGCCTCACCGAGCACGTCTTGAAGGATTGTGTAAAAGATAATCAAACAATCACATTATCCAACATAGTTACATATCCAGAAGGCACAATAATAATTTTCTCTGATGCTTAAGCCCGTAGTTGAATCTTGCCTGCTTGGATGTGGACAATAAACCTACTTTAAGGGTTTGGGCATCCCTTCGGACCTGAGCCTTTTTTTTTCCAACTGTTCCTCCTTTTCTTCTTTTTCATTCGTACTTCATGTCCTTCCTCTCAGTTTTCCTTCACCATTGTGACTGCTATAAAGGTGTTTCTGGACTAAAATACTCCATATTTTCTACCTCATCACAGGCATCACTGATCTCAATTAATAGGACAGGCTGACTACATCACCAGTTGAGAAACGCGGGAGTGGAGCCTAATTTTCCTTAACTGCGAGGCTGAACCGTATTTCTGTATTCGTAAAGCACGTCATGGAGTGCACTGTCTAACTGTGAAACCAAATCTCGATCACTACCAACATCTGCCGTTTGCTCCTTAGATTGTCACCAACGTGTCCCTAATTTTAGCCAGTCATCCCCTCACCACCTTGTCAGTTACATTGATAAAATATCCAACATCAAGGGGCAATTGTTAAATGATTATTAAGTGTAAACGACCTGTATTGCAAATCTCATTAAAATATGTTATTACTCGCATGGTTTAAGATTATTACAAACACAAACAATGAAGATCGAACGAATCTTTTTGCAAAGGACATTACAAGGCTGACAATGTAATCTTTTTCCATTTATGTGTATAATTATGTGTGATGTACGAATTGTAACTGAACTATTAATTAATGATGGATGGTCTACAGGGCATGTGTGCTGATGTGGAAGGCTGCGGTGATGGTGGCGTGGACGGGACTCCTGCTGTGGTCCCCTGCTGCTGACGCCGCCCTTCCTGACAGGTGTGTGGTGCTCCAAAAAAACAAGAATATATATATAGTAGACGATTGTACTGCTTTTTTAATTGAGTACATTTATATTTTCCTGGCTCCAATATTCCTGTTTCCTCATTATATTTCTTGACATTTTTTTCGTATTTATAATGCAGTTCAAGACCAGTTACATCCAATATTTACGCAATTAGTATATACCTATATACACTGGGATGTATGTACAGTACGCAAAATGTATATTTAAAATGTTATTACTTGTCTTAGTAAGTTTCCGGTGCATTTTCGCGAGGAATAATAGACGCACATTGTACTAAAATATCAAACTTTTAGTGAGTTACCTTACGTTTTGCACCATATCTCGCGACACTACTATTAGTATTCCTTGTACACCATTATATTGCAAGTACAGTATACATACCCCTTCCCTAGGCCCCGGGTGCGTAGTGAAGGGGGCCACCTACGACTGGAGGGAGGCGCCAACAGGAATATCAGCCTCTCCACCTCAGGCTCCGGCGCCGTCAACATCAACGGTGTGGATGTGGCTGGTTCCCTCTCATTGGTTAGTGCTGATTTATTATTTAGTACTGTTCTTCCCATTCGGTTTGACAGTATTGTGTTGTTGTTGTTTCCTTTGGTCATTCGGTGTATTTTATTCATATTTCCCCTCGTTCTTATGTCCTGGAGTAACGATCTAGAGAAGTGTGATATGATGTGAAGGGAAGGGATGACTGGGTTAAGTAATGAATGTCAATTAAGAGGATAATTCTCTCTGTTGGTGAATTGGAAGGTCTGTGATTCCTCCAAATTATGCCATGAAAACAGAGCCCTTATTAGTACCATTGGGGGCATCTGTTTTCTAGTACAGTTAGGAGGAATCAGTAGCCTTCCAATTTACCAACAGTGGCTCATACCTGATGGCTACTGGATAGGTATATACAGTAGAGAGGCGTGGTATGCAGTGGAAATAGAAATGTATACGCCCCCAAAATATACACATAGATTGCGTTTTTTCGTTTATTGGTCTCTACTTGTACACCTTGAACAGTACTGCACATCTTTTTGGATGACCTGTGGTTTCTGTGTAGAGGGATTAAACAACTACTTGGATGGTACTAATTTCACCAGTGTTAACCCAATGCGAATAATTTTGATTCATTATAAATAGTATGAAGGAAATCTTAATTATGCGCTACAGACAATGAATTTAAACGTTTATTTTCAATGTAAGTTAAGCAAGAGGTATAAGTATATAGAGTAAACTACGAGCCAAAAACATCACTTTACAACAAAAATGTAATCCTACGTCAAAATAATATTATGAATACTATGCCAATGTGATATTGTACAGTCGAGGCAAATAGTCCTTGACTACGGTGTAAGGCGAAGTCTAGTCAAGGATTATGTGCCGCGGCTGTACACTTATACCAAACATGAACTTTTACTGCCTATAATAGGAATACATACACGGGGGATAGCTAGGTAGGTAGGTAGGTAGGTAGGTAGGGTTGGTTGGTTGGTGTTTGCACTGATAACATTAATACATTTTAAAATACTTTGGAGTTTTTTTGTTTTGTTTTTATATAAGGGGGGAGAAGGGGTGACAACTGATACCACCAAACTATACACAACATGCCAGATCCCTTATAATTAACAGTGAGGTCGTATGTATCTATTGTACAGTCGGCAAAAAAAAAAGTACTGTACTAAAACCACTCGTACATTAAAATGAAATATAATTATACATAAGGGAGGTTCCAATTCTTTTTTTTTTTTTCGTCGACTGTACATAGTTTGGTGGAGTGAGTTAGTGTTCAGTATAACAACTCGAGTTTGTTGTTATTTAGTGAACGAAAATAATGAAGACTGATAGGGTTGTTTTGGGTCGTTACAATATCCTTCCCCTTTACTTCATTTCTTCGTCATCATCGTCATCGTCATCATCATCGTCGTCCTCATCGTCGTTCTCATCATCAATGTCGTCGTCATCATCATCGTCGTTCTCATCATCATTGTCGTCGTCATCATCGTCGTCGTCATCGTCATCATTGTTGTCGTCATCGTCGTCTTCATCATCAATATCATCATCATCATCATCATCATTATCGTTGCTGTCGTCATTTTCATCACTATCGTCATCATCAGCTTCCCTGTAAACAAACAAATAATTCAATAACATATATATATATATATATATTTTTTAAGTTCAAATTTGGAAAACTTTTAAGCTGTATGTGATAAAACTACAGATAGATTCCTCGCTCGTATATCATGCCCAATATATTTAATTAAGGAATAAGACGCTGTGGATATATCGTGTGGAGAAATGTATATTATTATTCTCCAATTAATGTATTATGCCAAGACAATGACTATCCCAGTATACGAACAGGAAATCTGTTTTGTACCATAGTTTGATTGTCTCTGTAAAAAATATGGGATGTATTTTGTAGGTTTGGTTTTAAAGTCTCTGTATAGGAGTGTAGGATCTGTTTTGTATAGTACAGTTTTGAGGTGTAAATGTTAAGGTATGGGCCTGTTTTGTAGGTTTGGTTTTAAAGTCTCAGTATTGTAGTGTGAGATGTATTTTGTAGGTTTGGTTTTAAAGTCTCAGTATTGTAGTGTGAGATGTGTTTTGTAGGTTTGGTTTTAAAGTCTCAATAGCCATTCATATAGATGGCAATAGATGGTCCCTTTAAATTATTGGATATCCTTACCTCTTGACCCTGCCTACGTGTGTGTCGCCCTCCATCCCTCGTTGGTCCAGGGCCGGCGCCACCTCCTCCCGTTCCCCGACCACTGACATGGCTGAGGTTATGGCCAACATTGCCAACGTGGCTAACAGAACCAATGAGAACCTGTAGGAATGAGTTGTACTGTAACCTTTGTGAGTTGGTTAATTCATAATGGTCTATTAAAAACCTAGTACCACAATAGTTAATACATATAGTAATCTTCTTCACTATCAGAAAATTATTACTGAAATTACCTCATATATAGAAACAATTCATAATGGAGAATAATATTTATATTTTAAAATACCAGTATACTCTACCAGACCCATATATGGAACAGTTAATGTCATACAAACACCATTACAATTGTTGTTTGCTTAAAATATATTACCATAATATTTTTGTGTTCACTGAGTAAAGAAAGTGAAGCTGCCACTTCCTACAAACACCTTCATCAAACAAGCTACTTATATTTATATAGTATACTTCATGTTACAGTTTTCAGCCAACTTGTAATCACCGACCACCAAAAACCATGAGTCAATTTGAACAGACATGTAACCACAATGGACTTTGGCTGCACACAGAAGGTTCTATAATCTTAATGTCCCTTGATAATTCGGACACGACAAACTTCTGAGCAATCTTCTGCCGATAACCTGTGAAAGTCTACGGACACACACATCCACATTTCACATGCACTTTCGGTGCATTAGAAAGCCTTGTTCCCCAAAAGTTTGCTCTTGTACGGTCGCTAGCTCTATGACCATTCCCTTCAAAATGAAATAGATTCTTACCTGATGTGAATCCTGCCAGACAACAATATTTCATTTTTTTTTATATTATTATTCTTTGAGATATATTGTTAACAGAGAGACCGACAAACAGACAGGTAATCAGAGACGAAAACATGACCTCTCTATTTAAATATTTAGCAGAAGTGAAAACAACAACAACCACAACAATAATAACAACATACACAATAAATCTGTACTAACCTCATGTTGTACCGTGAGTGGAGGGAAGAAAGTGAGAGAAACAAGGAAGCGAGCAGTGAGGTTCCTGAAGTGCAAATCGTGAAAATGATGAGATGAAGTGAAGTAAGGTATGAAGGTGTTGGTGATACTGATGCTCAAGTTTCCAAGTGCCGGGCTTATATAGTGAGTGTGTTGGTGGCTGTCCATCCGGGTTGGGTTACACGTATGTATGTACACATGGCATTTGGGTGTGTCACTTGGTAATTATTACTTAGCCTTGAAAGATATGTATTTATATCTCTCTCTCTCTCTCTATCTTTATCTCTCGCTATCGACTGTACTTATGACTTTATTATAATCTTTTTATGTCTCTCCCTCTCTACTACATATATGCTCAAAACATGGGGATTAAAACTCAGGCACCTCTTTAGACATAGAGGGAATGATGGGACCTATTGTCTGACATCTGTGCTCGATGGGGGTATAAATATTATGTAGATTTTTAGAGGGTATACTCTCCTTTGTTGAGGAGTCAGGAATGTTACGGCTCTTAGGATTTAATGATGGCACTAGGATTTTAAGTATTTTTATTTTTCATAATATTAATATTTTTTTCATTTACATAATGATTTTTACAAATTTTATAATTATTTTATTATTACATTTATGAGTTTATATGTTTTATTTATACAATTTATTATATATTAATTTAAATTGCATATATATATATATATATATATATATATATATATATATATATATATATATATATATATATATATATATATATATATATACATTTGGTGTCATATGACTAAGATGTTACACAGATGTGAAATATACTGTATATTAATCAATCAGTAATTTTTCAAGATTTTAATGTTATATGAAAAAGATCCTTTCTTTCACCAACACGTTACCCTACGTTTTCCTGGATTTCGTATCGGTATTTAGTATATAACATTGTAAACCACTGAAGCATCCATATGTTTTATAAAACTTGGGTAGTGAAATAAGACTTTGAAATTTACAGTTTATTTATTTATTTATAATTTTCTTGTTCACTAAACATAAAACTGTATTTTTTAATTGCAGTACATATTGCAAATAAAAGTACAAAAGTCATTCCAAAATATACTAAAATATATAATTATACTAAAATATAAAACCGAATTAGTGCCGAATAAGACTTTGATCTTGGAAACATCATTTGAAAGAAGCCCTCACCGATGATTATATAGATATATTTTTTTTTTTTTTTTTTTTTTATAAGTCCACCTCGGGACTGTATGATGTCTGTAGCCCGTGAATATTGTGAGGCCCCGAGATTATTAAGTGTCGAACTAGATGAGACAGTGGAGCTTCATGGTGTTGGTAGCTTCTCTTCTGTCCCACTAGATGACGACACCTTATTTATACACGTCACTATCAGGAGAGGGTAGCTACATCGTCACTTACAGCATCTTGGAATATGGTCAGGCATCTTCTATGTTTTAAGTTGACAACTATGAAGGGGGTAATTTTCTTGACGTGTCGACATAGAAGGATACTGGACGGACAGCAAGAACCATCAGATGACTTTATGGACTTGAACCTGGATCCATAACATTAGCAGTCCGTCGCTGTATCCACTCTACCATCGCCTACTCTGAAGAATCCGACGTTTCGTCACTATTCTGAGCAATATCCAGCGTCGCTTGTCTGTAAAAAAGGAAACAACATTATTCCACGTATAATCGTAATTTCTATAAAGTGTGTTTGTTCTCTAAGCAGCCATAGTTCCATCCTTGTATTGTCTCCGCCTTTCACTTGACTTTTCTACCCACATGTCTCTAGATCAAGATTATTATGTAGACACAAACCTGGTCGACATTACCTAAAGATATACTTTACTATTTGTGTTGCTACTTTGTCAGGAACTTACTGTATACTCGTAATGGAGACATTTATTATTTCGGCTGTATTAGCATAATTTATACAACTTGTTGTCATGAATTAGTAATATAGTAATTATAAATTTGTGCAGTAGGACCCAAATGTTTCCAAATTCTCTCCCCGAAGTGATATCAAAGTGTTTATACCATAACATTGTGATGCTAGTCAGTACATAACTTCCTCTACAACCGTGACACAGTGTTTAGAAGAGGTGATTAGATACTAAGAACTACAGAGACGTAACAACAACTCTCACAAAGTGCACCGTTTCTAAACGTCTGTATTATATCAGATGAATAATACAACATTTCAAACAGTCTTGGATTCTCTTCATGTACTGTACAACTCTACCAGAATAATGTACCTGTGGGGCAATGATGTGTGCTTTTGTTTATTATTATTATTATTATTATTATTATTATTATTATTATTATTATTATTATTATTATTATTATTATTATTATTATTATTATTATTATTATTATTATTATTATTATTATTATTATTATTATTATTATTACACTATAACCCCAAGACTGCTAATTTACCTCCAGTAGTATTTCCGTCTTACCTCTTGACTCTGGCCTCATGATGGTCTTCCTCCATGACAAACTTCCCAATGGCCGCCATCTTATCATTGGCTGTCAACTCCCCTCGCTTCCCTCCTCCCATTGACATTGCCGAGGTAATGGCCAACATTGCCAATCCCACCATCAGAAGAAGTGAGAATCTGAAAGAAGCTATTCTTTATCACCCATTGTTTACGTACAGCGGATGAGTCCGTGTTTTCAGTTCATCTGGTCGTAACTGTACAATTATGCTGGTGTTCTGGTAGGTGTAAGATATTCAAGGGGGTCAGTATACATCATAGCTTTCTGGCTCATGTGTTGTGATAAATTTTTCATGCTTGTGATTTCTTCTCAGCAGAGTAAAACTCTTCTGAAATCAATTATCATATAAGTAATAAAACGACGATGTTATGCATCAAGTTAGTAATGTCGGTAAATATGAGACACGGGGTTTAATATGTAGACTAGACCATGCCACACTATATTTGCAAGGAACTGTGTGATTGCTTGTGATGTTGTAAGAGTGGTTGTATTGGGGTGTTGTAAGAGTGGTTGTGTTGGGATGTTGTAAGAGTGGTTGTATTGGGGTGTTGTAAGAGTGGTTGTATTGGGGTGTTGTAAGAGTGGTTGTATTGGGGTGTTGTAAGAGTGGTTGTATTGGGATGTTGTAAGAATGGTTGTATTGGGGTGTGGTAAGAGGGGTTGTATTGGGATGTGGTAAGAGTGGTTGTATTGGGGTGTGGTAAGAGGGGTTGTATTGGGATGTGGTAAGAGTGGTTGTATTGGGGTGTGGTAAGAGTGGTTGTGTTGGGATGTTGTAAGAGGGGTTGTGTTGGGGTGTTGAAAAAGTGGTTGTGTTGGGGTGTTGTAAAAGTGGTTGTGTTGGGTTGTTGTAAGAATGGTTGTGTTGGGATGTGGTAAGAGGGGTTGTATTGGGGTTCTATGTGTGTTTGCCAGTGTGAGGAATATTTGTGAAGGTTATGTGGAATACCCAAACTGTCCTAACTATCTGCATCAAGTAGGCCACTTGGTCTGACTGGGAAACTGTCCTAATTGGGAGAAGAGTGAGTTTGTCACTGGACTACAAAGACAGACACTGTTAAGGTTATAACTTCGATGTATCCAAAATGTTGTGAAACCCGAACTAACCTCATGCTGCAGGTCTATCAAAAGGAGATATTTCAGTAGAGTTTGTAGTGTATGCTGCTGTGATACTCTTGCTTTACGGTGGTTTTCAGCTCTGTGTATACTGCTCTAATACTCATGCTTTTATAGTGGTCCTCAGTCCTCAAGGTCACTACACATCGCAATATACACAGGACTAGTATTAGGGCGTGTACCCGAATAACCAATTGTATCCATACAAATTGCAAACCTTCTCTATTCATATATCTCATTTAATAGTGTAATACATTAATTATACTTGCCTGTCAGTTTCTTTGTTGGTTGGGTGTGTGATGGTTTACTTGCTTCATATTCTTTAACCATCTTCTTTGTGACATTATGTTACATATATGGAGTATAATAGAGAAATTACCTTCAACAATATGCAAAATGCAATTGAAAAATGGCATTTATGTGTATTCATTATTTTTTATACTGCAGAACGAAATAGTGTAAATTATGCAAATTATTATTATCCTCTACAACAGTCGTTCCTAAACCCATTGTTGCCATCCAAATGAGGGTCGCATGGGTGTTCCTGGGGGTCGCAGGATGGCTATAAAATTAATAAAACATAAAAATAAATAAATACGAGAGAGAGAGAGAGAGAGAGAGAGAGAGAGAGAGAGAGAGAGAGAGAGAGAGAGAGAGAGAGAGAGAGAGAGAGAGAGAGAGAGAGAGCGAGAGAGGGAGAGAGAGAGAGAGATTAGAAGTTAAACAAATTCAAACATAACTAGGAGCATCATAATTGAGGAACATAAATCGTCATTCAATCTGGGACAGAAATTTTTTTGTGAATAATAAAGTACGATAAAGGAAGGCGGAAGAAAACATATACAAGTATTTATTAATTAGTAACTTATGGTAAAATGTATTAACCTTTTTTCAGAAGGCCAAAATAAATTTGTGTTAATTGTCACGACAAAAAAAGTTTGGGAATTACTACTCTACATTATAGATTGGTTTTGCATCTTTTAACGAATTCGTTACTGGTATAATATAACACATTTTATTATGATATATAGGTAGTATATTAATATTTAACAATATTCTCCCAAATATTACATAACCAACAAATATATTATATTTTTAGTTTTATACAGATAATGTTATTGCATGGCAGCAATATATCATTTGATGAAATCTATTTATGAAATATATATCTACTACTTTTATTCGGCTCAATGTCATGTCCAGAGACAGTTACTGGCAAGTACATACATGCATCTTAAAAGTGTTCAGGTAAAGGAAGCCATGTGATTGTGAATGATGTGAGACTTATTCATGACGACCTTCCATTCTTTCATCATGAGTTGTATCAGTTGCTGTTTATTCGTCAAATATTTACAATATTGGTCCAAACAAGATCAAGTCTGTTGCTAGGCCCTACTAATATTAAGAGGTAGCTGGGTGAAGCCAGTGGATGGAGCTGTGGGCTGGGCTTTATAATCGGGTGTAACACACAAACATTGTCACACCAACGATGACCCAGATCTAATGTTCTCCTGGTTTTGTATAGAACCAAAAATACAGGTCAGAATTTGTTTTATAAAAGTGTGTTACATATTCTTATTTACTTGTATTATGTATTTTGGATAGTATTTATATTAGATAATCCCAGTATCTAGACTCTAGAGAAATATTTCATACACGAAACTTGTTCATAGAAAAAGTAATAATAAAATAAAATATTGTTTCGATTACAGTTTAATGTTGTATAGTTTATACAGTATGACAAGATTGGGCAGTTAATTGTGCTCAGCAGAACTAATACAAAAGTGTTCATACGGTATTGATGCAAGTGGTTATTTAATATAAGCAGGGGGGGTTTGTAGCAGAGTGAATAGAGTGACGGACTGCAGTCTCCAATGACCCAGGGTCGAGTTCACGAGAAACGTTTGGGCTATTCTGAGGTGATCTGAGGTGATACTCCGACACGTAAAAGAAAATACCCCCTGGGCCAATATCATCATTATTCCAGATGATGTGAGTGACGATGTCGCTGCTCTCTTCTGATAGTGATATGTATAAATAAGGTGTCATCTAGTGGGGCATAAGAGAAGTTTCCAACATCATAAAGCTCCACAGTTTCATCTAGAGCGACACTTAATAATCTCGGGGCCTCGTAAGAGTCATGGCCTACTTACAGCTTACAGTCCAACACGATGGTTCCTTGTTGTTTCTAGTAAATCCATCTTACACAGCCTGTCATCGTCGTCCTCACATCATCGTCATCCTCGCTTCATCATCACCCTGTCTTTTTGCATAGGGCCCAGTGACTGACTCTTATATTCCGTTCACTTTAGCATCAACACACATATGACCTTCCTACCATTAAAAGAGGATTGTGTGTCGACATTATTTGCATATGGAGTTTTGTGATCTTTTTTCTTTTTCTTTTTTTCCAAACACAACAATGAGTGGGTAATGGTTTGCCCCTTCCCGTTGCT